>CAJUYG010003027.1:0-24760 GCA_910591675.1 Galerucella calmariensis
TTTTTTTATGTTAATTTTTGCATTAAATTTAAAAACAATAACATTTTTGAATAGAGAATGAAGAGACCTTTCAAATGATATATCACAAGCCTATACTTCCCATTTAAAAAATTGGGGGTTGTACCTGTCATTCTAAGGGGGTTGAAGGTAGGGGTTGCATTTTCACGTTAAAGAATGTCAAGTTATAATTTAAATTTGACGTATTTCGGGACTTTTTATAAATATGTACAGTAACCGAAATAATGAATTTATTCCATTTGGCTTTTACACACTGTATATATATATACATATATATATGTACTCTGTCTGTCTATTCTTTCATACACGTCATAGATGCGCGGGACTTTGTAAACACAACAACAGAGTGTATATATATACTCTCTCGACTTCGTAAACACAACAGCGTATAGGTTAGAACACGCACGGCTTGCTAAATACATACGTTCTGAAATTGTAATATTAAAATATGATTTGATTTTGAAATTAATTAAAATTATGACGCGTACACTTGCTAAACACACAAAATGTGGAGATTATAATGCGTATGACTTGGTTAGCACAATAATGAAGAGAGGTTATAGTGCGTACTTGCTAAAAATACAAAAGCATTTATTATTAGTATCTGTATATAATCACACATTGCAGCATGTAATACCTTTCTTCGCATCTAATACACATGAGAGCTCATGGCAGCATGTGTTGAATGCCTTGATATAGACGCGTAGGTTGATGGTTCGCGCCCGGACTATGGTGAAATTTTTTTCAATTTATTTGCTTTCTATAAGAGAGAAAGATGCAGACAGAGAAACACGCGACGCCGCACAGCTTACAATAGCTTCCTATATCAAAAAGTGTCGTGACAACTTTTGGTAAGAATTTTATCCGTCTAGCCTCCTTTCACAACGCGCGATAAGGAACTTCGTTCCAAAAATTTTATTAACGACTAAGTTACCACAAAACAGATTGCTGAACTTGGAAAAGACCAGCAAGAAAGAAAAACCTCGGGAGCCTTCAAAAGAAAGCAGACCAAGGCAAGGAAAATGGCGGAGGGAACATGGACGCAGGAGAAGCCCAAAAAGCAGGCTCCTAAGGAACATGAGCCCAAAACCAATAAGGGGAAGAGAAACCGCTCGGAATCTCAGACCCCTCCAAAACCGCGACCGAGCAAAAAACCGAGGAGTGGACCCCCACAGACCGGTTCATACAGCGAGGTCGCCAAAGGAACACGGATGGCAATTATTGACAAACGCCATCCGGAAATAACACTGAGCCAAGAACAAGCAGACTTGGTTCAAGAAAAACTGGTGAATGCAATTGATGCCGCCCCCTCAGGCAGTGGCACGAACTTGCAGTTCATCAGGACCACATTCAGCGGTGGCGTATTGTGGTTAACATGCGCAAACCAGGAGACAGCTGACTGGCTCAGGGGTAGTGCAGGGGGCCTGGAGGGTCTATGGGAGGGGGCGGCTTTGACAGCAGTCGAAGCCAAGGACCTCCCTAGACGACCCAGGGTCATCGTATTTGTCCCTGGACCAGCGGATCAGGAGGAAAAAGTGCGAGGACGCTTGGGGAAGCAAAATGCCAACCTGAGGGTGAACGGCTGGCTCCTCCTGAGTCGAAAGGTGGAAGAAAAAGGCCAAATCCTGGCCTACTCCATTGACGAGGTCTCCCATGGGGCCTTGGCAGCTAACCAGTTTAGAGCTTACTACAAGCTCAACATGGTTACTTTCAGGGTCCTGGGGGGGGGCTCGCCGAGTGGGGAAATTCAGGGTACTTCAGGGGAACCTCCATCACAGTAAAGGGGCCTCGGCGGAACTTACTGTGATAAGAGGGAAGTATGAAGTGGCCCTTCTTCAAGAACCCTGGATTAACAGAGGTAAGATTATGGGACTGAATGGCATTGGTGAGTTGATTTATGACAGAACCTCTGACCATCCAAGAACATGCATTATTGTTAAGAAAGGTATAAAAGCCCTTTCACTAACTAAATTTTGTTGTAGGGACTTAGCGGCGGTCCTCATCACACTGGGGCAAGGAAATGGGACTAGAGAAGCAATTCTCGCATCGGCCTATCTTCCTTACGATGACCCCAGACAACCACCAACCAGGGAAGTCGAAGAACTGGTCAAGTACTCCAGAAAGAAGGGTGTGCAGCTGATCATTGCATGCGATGCCAACTCACACAATCTTAACTGGGGAAGCACCAACACCAACGAAAGAGGTGAGTCATTACTAGAATTTATTACGGCTAACAATTTGAACGTATTAAATGAAGGAAATAAACCAACTTTCGCTAACTCAAACAGAAAGGAGGTTATCGATATCACGATTGGCACTCATTACATAAGTAACTTCGTGAGTAATTGGCATGTGTCCGAGGAAGAAAGCTTTTCTGACCACAGACACATATACTTTCAAATTTCGGGAACCGAACCAAAAATAGAATACTATCGTAACCCGCGAAAAACGAACTGGGAAGCATATAATGCAGAACTAGTTAACAGTTTAGACCGAACGATGGTAAAAATTAAGAACACAACAGACCTAGAGATAGCAGCAGACCTAACACAGGAAGCAATTATCTCAGCGTTTGAAAACAACTGCCCAACGGTAAGGAAGAAATCCAACAGGAATGTGCCCTGGTGGACAAATGAACTTGCCGAAAAACGGAGACAGTTAAGGAGGAAATTTAATAGAACTAAAGAAAATTCAGAAGAATGGACGGATTATAAGAGGGCCCTAACTGAATACAACAAACTGGTAAGGAAAGTTAAGAGAGACTCCTGGAGGAGGCACTGTGAGGAGATAGAACAGACTCATGAGTGTGCCAGACTGCAGAAGATTCTCTCCAAGGACCCTAATCAGACTATACACGCTATCAAAAAAGATAACGGACAATATACTGAAAATGGTAAAGAAACCTTGGAAGAGCTACTCAAGGTACACTTCCCTGGATCAATACCCACCATTCCGCCACAGAACTCTCCAGCGACAGAACTGGATAGACCACGTTGGGCATCCAGGATAGACTGGCGAACAGCGAAGGCAGTGGTAGATGCGGAAAAGACAGAATGGGCTATTAACAGCTTCAAACCATATAAATCACCGGGACCAGACGGGATTTATCCTATCCTACTCCAAAAAGGAGGAAATACACTGCACAACAGGGTAAGTGAACTGCTCAGAGCCAGCCTAGCTCTGGGGCATATTCCAAGAACCTGGCAACGCATCAGAGTTACATTTATACCAAAACCTGGAAAATCTGGACAGGACACGGCTAAAGCTCTGAGACCAATCAGTCTAATGTCATTTTTGCTAAAGACTCTTGAGAAACTTCTCGACAGACATATTAGAGATGGTATAATGGCTTCAAGACCAATACACCGAGATCAATATGCATACAGAGAGGGAAAATCAACCGAAACAGCATTACATCAACTCATAAAAAGGGCTGAATACGTGCTGGAAAACAAAGAGGTGCTGCTGGCAGCCTTTCTTGATATAGAAGGAGCTTTTGACAACACCTCCTATGAATCTATAGCCAAGGCGACGAGGAATTTAGGGATCGATGCCACGAGCTGCAGGTGGATAGACTGCATGCTCAGAAGCAGGCTCATAGAATCAACTCTGATGGGGGAAACAATGGCAGTATGTGCAACCAGGGGCTGTCCGCAGGGGGGAGTACTATCCCCGCTGCTGTGGAACCTGGTCATCAGAACCCTACACAGAGGAGGATTCAACACCATAGGATATGCAGACGACCTGGTAATTCTATCCCAAGGTAAATACAACAGTACAACCAGAGACAGACTCCAGATGGCGTTAAATGCAGTAACAGGCTGGACTGTAAAAGAAGGGCTACGTATTAGCCCTTCGAAAACACAGATAATTGCGTTCACCAGAAGAAGGAAAAGGGAAGGACTTGGCCCTCTAACTCTTCAAGGTGAACCAATACGACTGTCGGATGAAGTAAAATATCTTGGGGTTGTTCTAGACCCAGGCTTAACTTGGAACCGACACCTTCAGCACGTGATCAAGAAAGCGGAGGTGACCTTCATGGTTGCCAGACGTACTTACGGCATTAAATGGGGACTAAGACCCAGCATGGTACACTGGCTATACAAAATGGTTGTCATTCCCAGGATAACATATGCATCTTTGGTATGGTGGCCAAAGACCAGACAATCCTCTGCTATGCTAAAACTAAGCAAGGTGCAAAGACTTGCATGCACTGGCATTACAGGGGCAATGAGGACTACTCCTACAGCGGCGCTGGAAACAATGCTAGACCTTCCTCCACTACATTATGTCATAATGTGTGAAGCAAGGGCAGCACTAACCCGACTGGAAAAAGCACTAGACCATGATGTGGCACATGGGAGAGGACACACAGAGATAAGGCAGGTGGGTGATGACATTTTCAAAATGCCAACAGACCAAATGACTACCAAATATATCTTTCGCAAGAACTTCGAGATTGTCATCAAAGATCGAAAGGAGCTTGAGGAAGAGAACGCACCACCACTTAGTAGAGCGAATGAACTGATCTGGTATACAGACGGATCTAAAAATGAACTCGGCACCGGAGCGGGCATATACAGCAAGACGAGCAAATATGAAGGAATCGTCTCGCTAGGAAAATACGCCTCTGTATTCCAAGCAGAGGTTTATGCAATACTTGCGTGTGCAAGGGCTAACAGTATGAGAGCCTACAACAACAGGCAGATCAGGATCTACAGCGACAGCCAAGCCGCCCTTAAAGCACTTCAGAGCTATAGGGTGACATCTCGGCTAGTATGGGAATGCGGCGAAGAACTTAGAAGACTGGCGACTCGGAACAGTGTAACACTGGAGTGGGTACCAGGTCATAAAGGAATCGCAGGCAATGAAAAAGCTGACGAACTCGCAAGAGTAGGATCGTCAACTCTGATGAACGGACCCGAACCTGCTGTGGGCATCCCCAGATGCTTAACCAGGTCATGGTTAAAAGGGTGGTTGAAAGAACAACACAAGAAATACTGGAAGAATACGACCGGGCAAATACATGGGAAGAAATTCATAAAAGAACCATCAGAAAAAGTAACGGAAGAACTGCTCTCAATGAGCAGGAACAAACTGCGCACCACTACGGGGCTACTTACGGGACACTTTCCCACAAAGGAGCACCTAAACAAAATAGGGCTGTACAACGGAGACCTTACATGCAGAAGATGCAAAAAGGATACCGAAACAGCTCTGCATATACTATGCAACTGTGAGTCGCTGGACCACAGAAGGCAGAAACTTTATGGTAGAACCCAAATGACTCCAGAAGACTTCTACAATCAACCAGCTAAGAACCTGTATGAGCTAATACAGGGAACGGATTGGCTGAATAGGTTGTAGTCAGAACACTAGGAGTATCCACAATAAGCCCAGGAGGCTGAGGTGGTACCGGCGAAAGGACGGCTCCGAAGGGAAAAAAAAAAAAAAAGTTACCACAACATGAATTTGGAAAAAGTGGTATTTTCATTAATTTTTTACGTAGAGTGTCGACAAATTTTTGGAATGGCAACATGGTTAACAAAAACTAGGACTCAAACATATTGCACAGTGAAAATTCGAAGCCGATAACTTAACCCGTTCTGGAGTTATAGCTTCTGAAAGTAATGTAAAATTGTGCTTAATAATTTGGATTGTTGGAAAAGTAGTCTATGACAATACGGTCATTAAAATTTCTTGACCGCAATTTTTTTTAAATACGTTTGGTCACTGCTCCAGTCTCAATAAATAATTTTTTCAATTTTGTGCACTACAAAGCAGCAAATAAGTACGGCGATCTGGATGTCTCCGATTACCTATTTCTATTAATTCTCGTTCACTTATGTCATTGTAACCACAAAAAAATACAATTTCAACTTAGTCTTGAATAGATAAATAGTTGAATATTTGCAACATTTACTATTTCATACAAATGTTACTGACTGACATACATAAAATTTCAAAATCAAAGCCTACTTGCCACACGTTGATTTCATTTTGTTAATAAATTTTACACAATTTTACATTACTTTCAGAAGCTATAACTCCAGAACGGGTTAAGTTATCGGCTTCGAATTTTTACTGTGCAATATGTTTGAGTCCTTGTTTTTGTTCACCATGCTGCCATTTTCAAAATTTGTCCACATTCCACGTAAAATATTACTGAAAATACCACTTTTTCCAAATTCATGTTGTAATAACTTTGTCGTTAATAAAAAAATTTTCAAATAATTTTGGTAGTTAACATTTGTGACGATTCTGAATCCAGTGGTATGTTCATATTTGAGAAAAAAATTTCCTAATGTACTTTTGTCTTTTTTGGCAAAGAAAAATTAACATAGAGGGCCTTGAAAATAGTAATTAAGTTATGAAATTTTTTCCAGAATACTGTTTTTGATACTGAATCTAACAAAAAAAAATTAAAACAAAATCGGTTGAAGGATGCGGATATTACGGAAGTGCTTCCAAACAAAATGGGTCACGCTGTATATGATAAAAAATTTGTATTTTCATTCAGCATATCCTTAAGCCAATTACAATGATACGGTCTTTCATCGTAATCTGTAGCTTTTAATCATTGATAAAGAGTGAACACAATAAAAGTTCCTAGCCCGCAAGCTAGATTTCTCACACTAACTTGTGGATCTGCAGCAATGTATCCTAAAACATTTATTTAATCTCAACTTCTCTGCCGTCGTGTTGAATTTTTTTAAGTTAAACAGATCCGGTTTGTATTAAAATTCTTAGCCAAACTCTTAAGTGCTTTTCTGCAAAAATGTCGCAAGAGATATCTTGATGCATATTCTCTTACTGCAATCGAAGCATTCTGAAAACATCCAAAATACACTTTTAACATATTATCTATCAGAAGCTTCGCTATTTGCGTGAGTCATTATGTATTTTCATAATACTAACCGTTACAGGTTCATTCATTTACTTCTTTACTAATATTCAGGTTATCGTCAAAAAATTATGATATCTAGACGCCTACTACATTATGTAAAATTTTCCATTGACTTAAGTATAAAACTCGTTTCCGCAGTATATCTACTTTTTCTCTTATCTTTGATTGGATAGATATTGACATCAGTTTATACCATTTTATAAAATATCATCCTTTTTCAAGTAAATTTTAGAAAAATATAACATGGCATTCGAAAACTCACAAAAAAGTCACCTAGCGCCACCTAGCGACCGTTAAAACCACTGGAATGGGACGATAATATAGTATTTTATTATGCCTTGAATTTCCATTCAAATAAAAGTTTGTCAAAATCTATAAAGATGGAGGAAAATATACTGCAGCAGACTTGCGTGAAATGATCTAATGATTACAAATATTTAAATGTTGTTTGTGTGATTTTTGAGAACTACACTACATACATACTGCTTACAAAAAATAAGGAAGAGTTTTCCTGAAATAAAATACGTAAGGGTCGGGTGGATACCACCACTAATATTTTTTTCATAATCTACAAAATAATGTCAAAATAGATCATAGATATCAGACCATCCTCTCGTAAATAAAATTAAACAGGAGCTCTACACTGCCCAACAAAACCACAAGAATGTTGTTTTCATCTGGATACCATCCCACATAAGAATTCATGGCAACAAAGAAGCAGACAAATATGCCAAACAAGCTGCAAAAAATGGCAATACGGAAACAACTAGTTTATCAGTGAGCGCGGATGTAAAAAGTGCAGTTAATGCTCAAGTGAAGAGTGCGTGGGAAAACCGGTGGAAAAGTGCGAAAACTAAGTTAAACGAGGTCAAAACGTCAACAAAACTATGGCCTATGTATATTACCCAAAAATCGCCGTGATCAAGTGCTTTTAACCAGACTACGCTTAGGCCACACTTGGCTAACACACAGCCATCTCTTCAGCAACGATCCTAAACCAAAGTGTGACTATAGGCATGACGACAGTATAAAAAAATCGTCGATATAATGGTTTTAGGGGAAAGTTCATATCAAAAAAATTCAAAACACTGCTTTAGTTTCATTTGAAAAATTCAGATTATTAACATTTTCAATAAAATAAAACATAAAAATACTGCAATCGGTCATTTTGACTGAAACACCAATCACAGCGCATGACGTCACGGTTAGGTAATCACCGCTGTCAGTCAATACACTCATTTTCTGTGTTTTGTTGTTGTGAATACTACTGATTACGCATTTGGATTGATCTTCTATTATTTCACATGTGATTTATCGTCTCCACTCTACTATAACAATAAAACCAAGCTTTGTTAAGGCAAATAGCTCAAATTTGCCCATTTGATATAATTATGTTGGGCGATTTCCTCGCAACAAATCAAGAATTTTGCTCGTCTGAGTTTAGAAACGTGAAAACTTCCTTGTAAGTGAATTTTGTATATATCTTCACCCTAGATACAACCAACTTAGATATAATCAAACTAGTTTTAAGCTCATGCGATTTTATTTAACTTTCATAGGTTGACATATAAATTTATGGGGCATACATCCTGGTTTCATACGTACTCATACATACTTATACGTACTCATCACATGATACTGCATATAATTTTCCATATCATCTGGCAACTGCAAAAAGAAAAGTAAACCATTGAAATTGATAATAAGAATTATAGACAATACCAAAATAAATATAACCTCAATAAATTAGATATTTTATAGCCTCAATATTTCAACTATTTCACGTCAAACAAACGTTTTAAGTTTGAGAAATATGAATATAATAGGATAACATACTCACAAGTGGTCTTCACAGAAATAAAGTGGCCAATTGGTGACTACGTCGTTCGGGCTTCGCTTTGCGAGCTTCAATCATTTATCTCTTATCTATCATTTTCTTGTTTGGAACATGTACAAACACTTTGTTGGGTGTTCTTTGATGTGTTATTACACTGCGGTACTGCACACCACTTATAAACTTTGGAATTCACTTTTATGACACGAATTAATTTAATGTTTTGTTTACTTTCTTCGCTACGCATAGACACAATGACATTTTTACCTAGGCGTGACGTCAAAGCCGACGCCATGACACCTGCGAGCTGTTTTCGTGCACTATTTAAAGAGTATCAGTAAACTGGCTTCAAACTTCGTTAAACTCAAGTTTATTACCGAAATAAAGGTTTTTTCGTGAATAGTGAATGTGTACCCACATGACGGAAGAGTATTTCAAAATCTATCGTCACGCCTATTATAATGAAACGCTAACTGTCAAGCACCTGCTCATTCAATGTCAGCAGGCGCAGCTTCAAGCATGTGAATTAGCGGACTTACTAGGACCCTCATGTAATGTGCAAAACTTGAAGGCGTTTCTTAAATAAAGCGATGTTCTGAATCTTATATAATTTTTCTTTTTTGTAACTTTGGTACACCACAATGACGCTAATCGATGCGTATCAATAATAAAAAATAAAAAAAATATCAAAGTAGTGGCTTCAAAATTATAATAAAAACTATATTAAAGAGAAATAGCAAAAACTGTAGCATAAAGGCCTTAAACTTTATGAAATGAAGCCATTGGTCCATGAAACACTTAAAACTTCATACAGGAGGAAAGGTAGAACCGAATCCCAATTTGACACAAAAATATTACTCATTACCGACAACGGAATAAGGTGTATGATCCACTACACATTTTTATACAAGACGGTGCCAAATGTGTAATGCACAGACTACTGCAAAGTCAACAGAACATAAGCCAAACGCACGAAAGCTTATCAAGGAAATGCAAGCGGATTTTTTAATGGGACAACCCATTGACGCAACGGCTACGAGATATAGCTTTAATAATAAGTTTCAAATAACTGTATCATGTAGGATTTACTGCAAGAAAGATATACCCTTACAGGCTGAGGCAACCTGGCTCCAAGACAGGAGTAGGTGTGCGAAGGAGTTGGAATTGTAGGGCTAAAGCAAAGAATAACTATTATAATTATCCTGTATAAGGACGTCACAACTTTCCAAGTGGAAGTGATGGCGATTCACCACTACGTCGAAGAAATTAAAAGGCATGGAAGGACATACCGCAGTTGAAATCTTTACCTAAGCTGCACTGAAGGCACTTGTTACCATAGAGGACAATGGGCACAAAAATCTTTACAGTGGTGAGTAATTTCACCAGGACAGAGACAGGAGCAACTTCATCAGAGGACATTCGCCAACTTTTATGGTAGATCTAATGAGCAAAGATAGGAAAACGGTCAAAGCCGTATAGGTTTGATAACGGGGCACTGCAAGCTTAATAGGCATGTAAAGCTCATGGGGATGACAGACGAAGCCATGTGCAGATTCTGTCATCTAGAAGAGGAAATGGCATATCACATCCTATGCCATAGCGACTGCTTGGCGAATGTGCGGTTTCTTGTACTAGGCGTTGGAGTAGCCACCGGCAATAAATTACATAAAAGATTCAGTCTTGAAGCTGATTGGCCACTTAAAAAAAGTCGGACTGGAGAATGTTTAGAGGACCACAATAGTCCTGAAAATGTGACAGTGGAATAGCCACCTCATCAAATCTATCTAATAAGGTGTATGATGGACTGTAAAAACAAATTAAATCTTCACCAATTTATGGAAGACATTGATATGTATCACAAAGTTTGAAACAATTATTATGTTGTTCTTATAATCCTACTAATAACCCCAGCAGCTAATGCAGGAATCTTTGTTTTTAAATAAAAAACAACTGTTTTTAAACTTATTAGAGTTTACTACTCAAGAAACGATTTTCATATGCAGCCCTCGATATGGAAATTTTGTGAGTGAAATCGAGTGTGAAATAAAAGTGAAGTATTACGTTCCTTTGCGCAACATAGTTTGCGCACCTTTCACTTTTTAAGGATCGATGAAGGAACAAAAATGTTGATCGAATGGAATATTAATAATTGATTCCTTCAATTAACTTGTTCTATATACAACAGCTTGGTTGATAAATTATTATGTCTTTGTAGCCGAACGGTATAGAGGTTTGACTGCGGAAATTACGAATTGTAGGCGTAGGGTTCGAGTCCTGGACACTTGTATAACTTTCAATATAGCTCCTACTAATCCGTGTCATGTGACTTGTTCGTTATCCACACCTATCAACATAAATAACAGTTTGAAATAAACTAAAGAACAAAACACAAACCAGTGAAAATTGGATTATATTCTTTTAATAAAAAAATATAACGACTATACATCCTTTTTTTTTAATTACCACTAATCTAGAAACAAGATTAACGAGCAATATTTTTCTGTTAAAATCTTAAAACTTAAAAGTCTTACAGAGTTAGACCCACTGGTAACTACTCAGATTTATTTTCACTCGGTTTCTCTATTCAACACGCACTGAGCTCTGCTTTTAAACCACTACACTAGTTCAAAAGGTTTAGTAGTTTTAAGTCTTCTTACTAACCCACTTTTTTGGTCCAGCAGCTGGATGGCTTCGACGCTATCGTGGTTGTGGAGCCGTTTTTCGTGCTTCCTTGCAAATTTTCTCATCTCGTCTGCTACCATATTCACACCCAGGTCTCTATGGAGGTCGCTATTTCTTACATACCAAGGAGCGTTGACAATGCCTCTTAGTACCTTCTTCTGGAATCTTTGTATGATTTCAATACTGCTTGTACAAGCACACCCCCAAAGTTGTATGCCGTATGCCCATACAGGTTTTAAAACTTGTTTGTATATCATCAATTTATTTCGAGTTGACAGTTCAGATTTTCTCCCTAACAACCAATACAATTTTCTTTATTTGAGATTCAGCTCTTCTCTTTTCTTCTCTATATGCTCTTTCCATCGTAACTTCGCATCTAAGTTCATGCCTATATATTTAGCCGTATTTGCATATGGGATACTTTTATTGTTAATAAATATTGGCATTTGACCAGTGTGTTTATTTGTAAAATTTACATGCACTGATTTATTTTCATTAAGTCTAATGCGCCAGCTTTTTGTCCATGCATTGACTTGATTCAGGGCTTCTTGAAGTATTTTATTGGCTTCTTGTTCAGTTTTGCCAGTACACATGTATCATCTGCAAACGTGGCTACTGTAGTTTGTTTTGTTACACCTGGTATATCAAAAGTGTATAAGAGGTACAGCAATGGGTCCAGAACACTGCCTTGTGGTACACCAGCCTTTATTGGTCGTAGTTGTGAGTATTGATCTTCGCATCTAATACGAAACATTCTTCCACTAATGTAAGATTTTAACAGCAAGATGTATTGTTTAGGTAGAAGTTTTTTAAGTTTATGTTCGAGTCCTTGATGCCAGACTTTATCGAACACCTGTGCCACGTCCAAGAATGCCGCTGAACATACCTTCTTTTCTTCTAGTGCCTTTTCTAATTGATCCGTGGGATCCAAATTGATGAGTGGGGATTATGTATTTTTCTCCAATAATGGACTTAAGTCTTTTTAAAAATATTTTCTCAAAAAATTTTGATATGACTGGTGACAGTGATATTGGTCTGTGTGACGTAACCTCATTCATGGATTTCCCAGGCTTGGAAATCATGATGACCTCTGCTATTTTCCAACAGATAGGCACATGTTTTAGTCTAAATGTTGCATTAATTAAGTGAGCTAGTTTGTCTATTGCTTTTCTTGGCAGATATTTAAGAATTTCCCCTGTTATTTGATCGTATCCATGCGCTTTTTTCGGATTGATGTTTGTTTTTATTTCTTTTATAAGTTCCTATACATTCTGATATTTTTGTATCGAAGTATAAAACTATCTTAACAAACTCTCAAAATAATTTAGTGGGTATATAACAAAAGGTGATTTGAACAAATAGATTAGAGTTTCAACTAATAAACACGATTTAAGAAAATTAATGAAATAATGAACACAGAATCGAAGTAGAGATTCCAATTATTTTGAATTAAGCACGTTCACTGCCTCCGATTCCTATAATATTCTTGATTTGATGGTATTTTCGAATTTGTTTTCAAAATTCAGTGATAATGTAATAAAAATGGGCTCACCTTTTTTTGATGTCATGAGCCTGCAGAATCAGTATCCCTGAAAGTATCGAATTTATAACCGGAGGCACATTGAAATAATACTCAGATATAAATAAACAAAGCTTTTTATTAGCAAGATATTAAGAAATCTAAAGAGTTCAGCTCAATCTAAGATGGTCATGACGTGGTTGACGGTGCCTTTATCTATAAAAAGAAGTAAAAAATTAGACTTCTCCTACAATATATTAGAAACGCTGGAGTGCGTTCCTAAACGTTACAGAGTACACATTTCTCACATTTTTTTGACAACCATCGTTCATAAATGAAATTTTTGTTACTCTGTGACTACTTTTCTAGCGTTCATAAATATACTTTGACATTTCTAAAGTACACATTTGTAGACGGCGGTATGGAGCGTGGTAATATTTTATCCAGTTTGCGCCCTTCAAAAAGGAGAGATAAGACGTAGTTTTTGTTACCGGTTACCTAGAAACAAGAAAGTACAAATACAACATTTTTAAAAGAAAGAAACCGTTCCGATACAATCTCCACATAATTTCCTATTCGTTGTGGCGCAACTTTTTTTTCCAAAAGAAACTATCAACATTCCTACTTCGTCGTCACTATCGCTCTCGTCGTCAATATCATCAAATAAATGATATTTTGCACCTAATGCAGCTGCCAATGTTACAAAATTACTTTGGTTTTTGTTCATCATAGTCGATATAAAAGCACAGAGAAACCCTCGGGACTCGAACACGGAACTCTTCCGTTAGAAAGCCCTGACGTAATCCTCTGCGCTACGGACGGTTCCTACCCATTGATGTTCTGTTCGGCAATATAAGCTACCATTAACCGCGATTTCGTCTTACATTCGGCCATCCTGCTCCACTCCTCGTGCTCGAGGTACCTGACGTTTGTGTGTATACCTTCCTCACCTGCTCGTTCGCTAGCCTGATGCCTTTTGCCTGCCCACGCCTATCTTGTTTTCTTGGCGAGTCTGACGCCTGCACGCCAATCCAGTCTCCCCCTTTCAGTATCACATCACAGTATTGCCTCATGTGGACATTTCGAAGATCTAATCACACTTCTGATATATAAGCTAAATAATCTAAACATTAATACAACGAAACTATCGGCTCTTAAGTAACCCTCTGCACTATGGACGGTTCCTACTCATCGATGCTCTGTTCCTCTGTTCGGTATTTCAAGCTACCATTAACCGAGTCTTACATTACTCATTCTTGGTATTATTCAATACAAAGGAATTCTGTTGATTGTCTGGATATAACGCGGCAATGGCTGGAATATTACCATTTTCTATCATTTCTAAATAATTTTCCAGCAGTCAACGTTCCTTCAATAAAAAATGATCCCAAAATGTTGTTGTCAACAATTCCTTCCAAAACATTAACTTTTTCAAGATACTGAGTGTGGGCTTCCATAATCCAATGATGATTAGTGTCTGATCAGTATCTACAGTTTTGCCTATTGACAGTACCATTTAGACAAAATGTTGCTTCATCTGAAAATACCACATGCCCTACAAATTGTGAATCATGATTACATCGCTTTATCATCACTTCACAAAATTCCATCCTTCCATTAAAATTATTATCGTTGAGTTCATGAGCTAAATTAATTTTGTACGGGTGGAACTTATTTTTTTTTCAAATATCATGTACGAAAGTGGTAGTGGGTAGTGGTAGTGGTAGTGGTAGTGGTAGTGGTAGTGGTAGTGGGTCATTCGTACATCCAATGATAGAGTACGATGCGCAATTGAAAATAAAAATTGACCTGTGCAAGCATTTTGTTATTTAATAGCATCAGACAAAAAAATATTGAATTTCTTCCAACCTAAACATCCTCACTGTATAAGTTTCTGAGATGCGCGCTCTGCCAGGGACCACTGACTTAGTATAATATCGCTATGATTTCTCTATCTATGACACGCTATATCCACAGCAGGTTATGTTTGATATTTATTTGTTTTTGTTTTTCTGACGTTCTGCGCAAGACTCTATTCGCTTATTCCCATGTGGGACTGATACGACTGATACATTCATTCGTTTGCAAGTCGAACATTCGAGATTTCGAAGATACTGCTCGAATAAAACAAATCCATTCCCATCACATGAAATACGTGGGAGCATTTAGTCGAACGTTCAAAGATACGGGTCCAGTTGTTTTCTACATTTGACGAAGGGTACTTTAAAATAATATTACGTATACGTCAGCGTACAGCCAGCCCATGTGTTACCCATGGCGCCCATTACCAACGAAAACATCGATAATAGATGATTTCTGAAGTGTTTATAACTAGTTAGGTCCAATTTTTGATTTTACTCTAGATATACATATCGAGGGCTACACGGTAGTACCTCGTAAGTGACATTTTCTATAATATTCGGTTATTTAATTATTTCGCTTTAAAATGTGTGTCGCCACATATCTCCTACTACATTGCTTAAAACGAAAAACTTTCAACACAATCATAATCTAAAATATAGATAGTACTTGGACATAACTTTAAAACACTTTAAAGTACAATACATGTTTTCTACTTACGAGGTAGTGCCGTGTGAACCTCGATATGTCAAGAGATCCGACAGGCAAAATAAAACTTCACTTATTTTGTTAGGATGGGAAACACATGACAACATTTAGATTAAGAAAGGAATTTTAGTTTTAAGACACTTGTTCTCTGTTTTTCGTATTGTACGGTTGTGTGCCGTTCCTACTGACTTTGATATTTAAATAATAGAATTTAATGATGAAATAACAGTTTATTGAAAATTCTGGAGTATTCTTATAACTTCACCAAAAAACATTATTCAGTCAGTTTTGATGTAGTTTTTTCACAAATGTTCCAAAAAAGAATGAAACATCGAATAAAAATTAGGAATTGATCAGACACTTATTACAATGGATCGAATTGTGCGTGAAATCAATAATAGAATTATTGAAAATATTTAGGTATAAGTATAACGATCATAACGAGAACAAATTTTCAATACAGTTTTTATGATGAACAGAATTTTCAACATGCCTAGTGCTCTTGACTCTCACCAATATTGATATGGAACCTTTTGGTCCCAAAATGGTAAATAATAAAAAATCAAAACCAATTTTCTGGTGGAGATATTATCTAGACGAAATTTTCGCAATATGTACTTACTACCTCTGAATTCCACTAAAGTCAGTATTAATAATTACGTAACAAAATTTATAAACAAAGAAATTAGGAATATAGAGGATGGCCCTCTGTTAATACTAATAATAACAATAATAATTATTATCAAGCTAATGTTATTTTCAAAAACTTAACAATACCGTATGTTGAGAGTTTGTCAAAAATAATTGAGCAAATAGGTAATCAATTCAAAATTGGATATAGCTCAAATCCAATCATACGTTGAGATCTATTCCAACGAAGACTACACCAAAAAATTAAAGAACAATCTTCAAAAAACTGCAGATATCCTGTGAATGGGACAAATTTTATTTAGGTGGAACATCTAGACCATTGAAAATCCAAATAAATTAACACAAAAAGTGTATTAAAGTCAGGTATTTGCAAACATGCTTGAGAAGAGCATCATATTCAATGGTCATAGCCCACAGGAAGATTTCTCCTAGAAGAACCCAGTGAAAAGACTGTTGAGCCTGAAGGAGGCCACTGGTCTCTTCACATAAACGCTACAACCAATGGCACAAAAGGGCGAAAGGTTGATATGCAGAGGTCTCGAAGCCTCTGATTTGTGATGCCGAACCAATAAATCAATCAATAGTGTAAAAATAATAAAAACAATAAAATATTTAAACTTCTGACGTTATTCATCTTAAAGACAGTAGGTACATAAAGCTTCCAATATCAAAATCCTTCAAAAATAAATATAGCAACAAATCACGGTTTTAATCAATTAATAATTGTAATAAATAAGTAACTTACGCATACTGGACAGCATGTACAAGGTTTGAAATGCAAAATTTCATCGTCTGCACAAAGTGGTCTGTTACATTGTGGGCAGAATTTTTTTTCACAATTTTTCTTTGTTGTACCTTCATCACACGATATGAAAGCAATTGCGAAAATGCATAAAAATGTTGCTGTAACTACTAACTTCATCGTCTTTGTTTATAAAATCACTTGTCTTGATAAAATATGAATAAACTTGTTGGTATAGTTATGCCAACCAAGGTTTATATATGTATGTATAAAATATAAAGTTTTATTTTCAACAGGATAGGATTACAAGAATATTTTAATTTAATAGATGAATTTTCGAATACTCAATGTACTTGGAACAAGTTTCATATTTTAGCTACAATAGAAAAATTTGTCGAAACCATCTAAGAAAAATTATTGTAATTATCCTTATCTTGTGCTTCTTTTGGTGTACGGCATCTGTTGTGAATAATAATAATAATAATAATAACTTTATTGCCTATAGAAAACAATGTTCACAGTAAGGTTAGTGTGTGATAATTTTTTTTTAAGTTCACAAGCCAGTTTGTAATAAAAAATGAGAATTAAATAGAATAAATACATCATTCATCTAGTATAAAGACCTCAATTTAAGAATATACCAAAGGTAGCAGAATATAGTTTTTCCCTCAGATAGGTTTATATTTTGTAGAGCATTTACTAATGTTTCCAAATTTTGCAGACAGGATAGGTTTTGTTTCATGACTTATGAGTGTAACTTCTTGAGGCAATACAATGAACCCATATGTGAAGTGGCTAAGTAGCAGGAAACATATCCATAATTTAATTGTAAAACCAAAAATCATACAAATATGGACACACAGACATCTTCATTGCCGCTAACCATTAGGTTCGATCTTGATTTGATTATAAAATTTCAAACCTTCTGAGACATTTCCAAGTTCTATGGGTATGAAAATTATTAAATATCTTTTGAAATATTGTCGTTACAGACCTGTGTTTATGTGAATTATATTTTGTTTATGCATATAGTACACCGATGGTAAAAGGTTATTCCCCTTTTTAATAGTAATTCCAAGTACAGACGATAAATTTAATGTTGCATATCAACTGAATGTTCAAAATGATTTGTAATTATTTTCTAATTATATCATTAAGAAAATATAATCTAGAAATTTGAGCACTAATATTTTTTATACTATTTAATAGAAATATTTCTATCTTCTCCTACTTCCGATTATAACCGAATATTTTTATAATTGCTTTCTTTCAATGGGACACCACATTATATATTTTTTGTATCCAGGTTTACTTTCGTTTTTTGATGTGGAATATTTATTGGCGCGCCTTGGCAGTAAAATCGGCATGACCATGTGATGGCACGATTTCTAACGATGAGAGCGCACAGCTACATTTGAGAAATTAGGTATTCACGAAGGAAGAATTTTCGACATTTTTAAAGGGAAACATAAAAGATCACTAAGGAATTGAGAAGTGTGAAAAAACTAATATTCTAAGATCGGAACTAAGATCGTCCTCCACCGACGTGTGAACGAGATGAAAATGATATTATTCTATTGGATGAAATGAGTTTCTGAAAATAATTTAATTTAGGCAACCCTTTCAAAAATGGTCATGGTTATTGTTAATTAAATGTATAAAATTTTTTTTTCCAATTCCGTGGCTTGTGTACCAAAGAAAACAATCTCCAGTGAAAAGATTATAATATAAACAACATGCAACACCTCAGCAGCTTACCTTTTTCCGGCCCCTATTACCCGGCAGCTGCGTTCCAGCGGGTAAATTGATATTTTCGCAATCATCTGTAATGATGATTTATTGTTTGATGAATTTTTTTTCTAATTTTCGCCTAAATACTTCTTTAGACGCGTAGAACCCTTTTTGGGGTGAAGAAAAACCATAGATTTTTCATCATAGTTATCGTTTTATGCAACACACGATACTTTTGGTTATACACACAATAAATAATGAAGCTTATATAGTAAGATAAAAGTTACGTGGGGTAATCGATGATTTGTGAAATAAAAATTCCCATTTACCATAGGCAAACGATACAAATTTTTGAGGCTGTTAATTTATTTGGACAAATTTCCTCCCATATCATATGCGTATGATAAAATTCTTAAAAAGGATTAATTTGTTTGTGAAATTTCTATATCATGAGCCTACCACATTTTCAAACGGATTAATTTATTTTATAAAAATTCCATTTGCTATGGAAGTAAAAGAAGAAATTTTGAAAGAGGTACATTTGTTTTTGTTTCCACTCCTCTCTATTTCCAAGAATATTGTTCTTTTGTTTGTTTTAATCAAATTTTTCGTTACAATTTTAATGTATACTGAGTACTTCAAAAACTCTTTTTATTAATATTAATAAAAGATTCATCTCATTCACTCCAAAATATTGCTCTATAGTAAATTACAGTTTACGGCGGGTGGTGACATTTGTGTTTGGTCATTATGGTACTCGTTGTTTTTCGAATATCTCCCAGTTCTATTTTTGACCACTCTAGAATTCCAAATTGTTAATTGCTTTGGCGAGATTTCCTGCGTTCCACTGGGATTTCAATAAAGTAGGTAGGTACCCTTTGAATGAACTGGCAACTCATTTTGATTTTTCTGGTATAGACGTTCATCGACCCCGACCCTGACCCAGCCGTTACACAGTGAAGAGGATATTAAGCAATTTAACCTAATATGGTTGTTTTCGGCAAAAGTTAAGCAAGTGAAGCCCATTGTAGATAATAGTGATCATGAAATCAATGTTCTTGGATACTATTCTGCTTATCCCGCAGCGTCCAAAATTCAAAGACTGTATATGCATTACAGGAGCACTGAGAGCATGCCCAACGGCATGAAATTGATTCTCAACCTCACCCCACTATATAATATGGTGGTGGAAAGTGTTGCAGAAAAAACTATGTTGAAGAACTAAGTAGGGTGGGAATCATTAAAAAAACCTTTTTTTAATTTCTTGGGAAATTAAACCACAATATTTTTAAATAAAGAATTTAAAAATATTGTGGTTTAATTTCCCAAGAAATTAAAAAACGAATGAATAATATACCACAAGGAACATACAGAAGATATAAAAAACCATCTCCTCACTTCCTAGAGATCAGACGGTATGATAATAAGTATAACTTTTCAAAGAAATTCGTTACGGAGTTATGCAGCAAGAAGGAATGGGATCCAAATACCATTATCAGACTTGGGAAGTGTATTTTATTATGTTATTAAGTTAAAACACTTTTGTTACTTTACAACTTTTAATAACTACTTGTACAGCTCAACATACAACCACTATCTCGCCTTTTTGTCATCTCGTTTTTGGTCCTTGACATTGACTGTTGACATACCAAGATGACAACCTTGTTGATACCAACTATGCTACATCTCCCTCCTTTTCAAATAAGTCATCATTTAAATCAAGAATATAAGATTTTAGATAATCAGGTTGTCTTCTTGTACGTCCACTACGAACTACTACATTTTCTGTTTCATTACTACTTTCTACAATATTTTCTGTTTCCACTATGTCATATCTCTTCTCTTGTTCTACTGTAATATTAGTACTTGTTTTCACACTATTGTCTATTTCTGCCTCATCTTGAAAAACAATTTTTTGATTTGAAAAATACCTAGGCACGTCTTCTTTGTTTTGACATTGCTTATTGTTCTCAGACATAATATGAGTTTCTTTAATATCTATGCTATTTCTGCGTTTTACTTTATTATTGGTATCAAAGAATAAAATTGTTTTGGGTGTATCACCAAACTTGATAAATTTCCCAGGTAGCCACACATTATCTTTCCGGTAATATAGTTTTCCTACGATCACATAGGAAAGTGACATATATCGCACTGTCTAGTTCTATGGAAAGTGGCCTTTATTCATACGCGTACGGAAAAAAAACTTATCCGTACGTGTACGTGTCAAATGAAGTTTTGTTGATATTGACCACTGGAAAGCTGTCAAATATATAATTTTTAATTAGATTTACCTATGTAATATCTAAATTTGGAGCGATCTATTTGGAAAGTGAAATTTTTGTCATTATCTTGATTAAAAAAAATTTTGAACGCGGCCGAGGATCGAACCCGCGGACTTCTCGTCGGAAGTCCGATGTTGTACCAACTAATCCAAATCACCTGTTATAATAGTAGGAAAATGTAATCATCTTGAAAGGTATTCATGATAAGTATGATGAACAATAATAATTTCAATTTCTATAATTATCCAACCAATTAATAATTGTAATAACCTACCAATATTATATAGTTAAACTACTTGAATTTGGCTAATAGACTATGTCTGAGGCCATTCTCCACCACACAACTACTTGAATTTTTGTCACTATTGATAGTTATTGTCAATTTTGAAATCAATTATGTGGACTTTAATTGTAACATTTTGTGTATTAATATATCAGATGTTGATTACACATTATTTGGTGAAATTATCACGTGATCGTAGGAAAAGTACTGTACATTACTTGTGCGGAAGTGATTTGAAAAATGTCACTTTCCGCACACGTTATGTAATATACTATCTTGACCTTCAATAAAGTTATGTTTTCAATTTTTTGTTTTTTTATCATAGAACTGTTTGTTTCTTTCGTTTTTTTTCAATGTATTTTATTATGTTATTAGGTTAAAACACTTTTGTTACTTTACAACTTTTAATAACTACTTGTACAGCTCAACATACAACCACCATCTCGCCTTTTTGTCATCTCGTTCTTGGTTCTTGACATTGACTGTTGACATACCAAGATGACAACCTTGTTGATACCAACTATGCTACAGGAAGAATACCATTCAATGGTATACAGGCGGCTCATAAGCAATAGACGGAACTGGGATAGGAGTGTTCGGGCAAGGAACCAAACACTTTGAAAGCTTGGGAAAATCCCAAGTATCTTTCAAATGGAATCCACTTCATAAGAAAGTGCGCCCAGTTCAATATTGATAGAGGATACAGAAGACAAAGGATTATCATAATGTCGGATAGTTAAGCAGCCTTTAAAGTACTGAGCTCTTGTGAAATCAGTTCTAAGATGATGTGGGAATGCTTAGACAAACTCAATGAACTGGGCGAGAACACCTTACTGTGGATTCCAAGAAACACTGGAATGGAAGGGAAAGAAATAGCAGATGAGCTAGCAAGGGGGAGACTGAAATGTCCTTTTGGGGTCCTGAACCCTTTTGAGGAATCAGCTCAAATGTAATATTGGGAGAAATTTATGAAGCCAAGAAAAAGAGAAAATCTGACCATTGAAAAGATCTAGTAGGGCTTAGACAATCAAAGATTCTCCTTGATGACCACAACCTGTTGAGACCAAATGAATGCATAAGTCAAAGTAAAGCTGCACTAAGCGTTTTAACAGGGATCCCAACGGGACATTGTCGCCTGAATAGGCACCTGAAAAAGCTCAAAATAGTGGAGGAAGAAAAATGTAGATTTTGTAGCATGGAAAAAGATACCCAGCACCTTGGAGATAACTGGATAGAAGAGGAACATTTACGTGAGTTGAAGCCTGCAGATATCCTAAAATTCCTCCAGAAAATATGACTAAAGGTGCTACTACTTTCTGAGACTCTCCTTAGAAACTAAGTAGAAGTTAAGGGGTACCAATAGATTTTTTAGGTCTCAGTGAATGTCACTCCAAAATAAATACATACATATACATCCCGCAGCGTCATTTTGTTTTTGGTGCGAGAGATTTAGGTGTACAAATGGTAATCTCCTTTCACGGTTTTCAAACCTTCAACAAGCCATTCTTAATTGATTACAATTTTTAAAATAAATCTAGTTTGTATTGTGGTACAATTTATTTTGCAATCAAATATAGACCCTGTAAGCAAACAAAATTACATTAAATTTACTTAATAGTCATTTAAATACATTTCATTTTGGCACGTGCTATTCAGGCACGCTAGTCCATCGTCGCAGGTGGTTTCAATATAATCACCGCAATCGCCCCCTTCATCTGAAATAACAAAAAAAAGTTAAATTTAGTCATGAAATACATTCCCACTAGATTTTACATAGCTGAGATTTGAAGAACTTGAGCTGTTTTTTTCTTGAAAAATTATTTATTCTAATTTTTAGGGGGGATTGACAATACAAAATTTTTACAATAGTCATGGAGGCAAAGCATATTCCGTACTGACATACTTAGCTTATAATAGGTCTGTTCCAACCGCAATCAAAAACTGTCAGAAACGATCAGAGAATAGTCGACCATTGCAATCAGGGATAGGAATTACGCGAACGTAAACTCGTTGTTTACTATGATCAGTTATTCTCTGATCGCTTCTGACAGTTTCTGACTGCGGTTGGAACAGACTTTATGATTACTTAGAAAAACTATGACTAGATTGTTATAAAATGTCGTAAAGGAGGATTTATATCTTTTAAAACTTTTGAGCATATAATACCGCAACTGACAAGAAGCAAAGCCCAGCGAAAGAAGTACACTGATATACGCAATACAAAATAATCTACTATCGAGAATATTCTCTAAATAACTTGGATGAGGAAAAATTAGTGGAATCTAGGTACTTGGTTTTAAGAACACACTTGTACTTTTCTGTAATGTAATGTAATGTAATACACGAGTCAAACGATTTGTGGATCGAACTGTGGAGGAAGAATTAAAAAAATAATCAGTTTAGTCTGTCAGAGCTTTTATTATCAATAATATTATCTAAGCAACTACGAAATTAATATTTTTGACATACTTAGCATATCTTTCAATTTATAGCGAGCTTAAATTTTGTCAATAATTTTTTTTCACAATGCGTATATTTATCATTTTGCTACAAACGTGTTGTGAGCAACAATGCGTCTGGACCAGTTCAACGTTGTTATAGTTGACATAAGTGATATTGTGCGAAATTAAAGTTGCCGGCTTTTTGTTTGACTGTAACGCGATACCAAAGATTACAGAATAAATTATTCTGTAATCTTTGACGAAACGATATGATTTTTTTTCAAAGGAGCCCTCCCTTTGCCGGCACCATCTGTGCCTATTGTCAAAGATCACAGAATAAAAATATAAGATGTTTCACTCGTTCGAATTTATCGTGTAAAGCACCGATGCTGTTGGTGACTGTCTGGTGACTTGGATGGTACAGTACGTCGCTACGTCCTTACTTGCATTTCATTTGGCATATTATACGGGACGTCGCCCGTCGAGCGCTGTTATTTTAGAACGGTGTTTATTGGTTGTTCGTGTTTTATATTTATGTTGTATAGATTTTTTAAATTTATTAATTAATTGTTGAAATGAGCAAAAAGTCATATTAATATTTTACTCTTTAATAGCAAAGCTTAAACACTAAATATTTTGTAATATTTGCTAATACAAAGTTACGGATTTATTTTTATAATAAGGATATTATACAGTGCTTTTCAGATAAAAGTATCCACCTCTAATAACTTTTGTAATACTGGTATTTAGAAAAAATCCAAAAGCACGTCAATTTATGTTGGAAGGGGCAAGCATTATGGCTTATTTAAACTTACTGGAAAAGCCACCCCTCACCCCTAGCAGCATCCCCTTTATTTTTTTAAATTACTTTTCATATTTTTTATGTAAAATTTGGATACTCCTCTTTGAGCTGATTTCAAAAATGTATAATACTTGTAGGTTAAAGTGGTTAGTTTACGAGATAAACAATTTTTCTTTTAAGAGGACAAATTTTACTTATTATTTACTTTCACCTTATTTGCCTGTACTAAAATGGGTTGTACAACAGTTCCAACTCTTTAATCTTTTCAACTGTGCTATTTATTATGAAGTTACAATA
>CAJUYG010003028.1:5194-24746 GCA_910591675.1 Galerucella calmariensis
CCGGGCAAGAACGTCTTCTTCTACACCCCTCTGGTCATTGTCGATACTTCTTCGGACTTGTTCTTCGGCTATAGCTGAGACCCTTATGGACAGGTTACCAACTGTCCCAGAATCCGTACAGCTATTCTTCTAGTGTATTATTTCTTTTCATTTTTGTGGATTATAATGCCAGGACGTGAAATTTCTCAGTTTATTCGAGCAATAGTTACTGCTTCACATGATGCACGACACTCTAATCATGAAATATCGGAAATCTTGGGCAGTCCTAGATCATTTGTTGTGCGAATAGTACACAGATATCAAGAATTTGATACAGTGGAAAACAGACCACGTAGTGGACGTCCTCGAGTGTCTAGCGAAAGGGAGGATCGTTATTTGGTGCAATATGCCCGCAGACACCGCTCAGATTCAGCTCTTCGGAGTCATTTTCAGGGTTCCTTTCGCCGTGTTTATCGATACCTACAATTCGAAGACGACTCCATAATGCAATTAGGCGATTTCACCGACTTTTTTATTTCATTTAGGTAGTTTTCCTAAGGAAAAGCTGAAATCTTGTCCAAAGGACCAAACCAATGAGCTTACTCACTCAAATGACACATTATAAACTAAAAACTCTAATCCATATAAGTCTTTGGAATGAGATACAAAGCAGTCTAGTAATTTTCTAGGAACATCACAACCAAAATTGGCAAAGTGCCTTTTAGAGAACAGGATAGTAACAGAAGAATGCAATTGAAGAAAGTGCTCGTACATAGCCTCATCAATATCTATTAAAACTAGGACTCCTAAGTAAACTAAAATAGTTCTAAATGCCGTTGCTTTAAAGCGGGCTACCTCTGACAGACTTCAAGGTTTTCTATTGAACTCTGAGACAACAAATTTTCCATAGAAAATTAGGTTCTCCGATATTTTTGTGACATCCCTACCACATAATCGAACTCGCAAGTCACCACCTGTCCATGTGAGAAGAACACCTTAGTATAAAAAATGCATAGAGTCGATTGGAAATTTTGAAACCATTCCAATATTTAAGTCTTCCAAAGGTAAACATCCAGTGTGATGGTTCTGATCAAATTTTAACAAAAATGACTGATCCGATCTCCTGTGCGCCGAGGTGTTGTCAAAAACCATCCTATGTTTAAAGTAGTCCCCTTCTTCAGTACATTTATCACACCCTGAAAAACCGTTGTGTGATTTTATACACTTTATAAAAGCCCGAGCTGGGGCATTACAAATGAAACTATGTACGTGTATCCTATATTTAATAAAGTCATTCAAATAATCGGCTAGTGGGCTAGGTTTTGAATTTCCACAAAAAACACCTATAGCAAATGGTTTCACTGTCAGACAAGGCGCAAATTGGGACACGTATAGCACGTGTGAGGTGACGCAGCACAGCACGTTGTTTTATAAACTACATGATTGAATACATTGGCGTAAATTGGCGACGCAGCGCGACCTGGCACGACACTCGTCGGCTCACAGACGTGTCACGCAGTTGTTCAGACACAGTTTGCCGTACCACGCGTGTGGGTGACTTAGTTTAGTTTTCCTTTTCTTACGAAAAAATGACAGAAGAAAAGTTAATAGAGGCTGTAAGGGGATACAGAGAGCTTTATGATACAAAAAATGCTAATTATATGAAGACAAAACTGAAGAATCGGATTTGGGGTGATATTGCAAATGATTTGAATTTAACAGATGGTAAGTACAAAACATATATTTATTTGCTAGATATTCAATTTCAAATTCAAATCCTCATCCCAAGGGGATGAAACATCTCCTATATTTCAAAATATATTGTTGTATATTCTCCAACGCTACATAACATAATAATATATAAATGAGTACTATAAATATTGTCAATATCTTCCAAGCATAACGGATTGATGTTGCCACGGAACTGCTCCCCAATTATTGAAATATGAAGTAAAATGCTCCCTCACTCTAAAAGCAGCTGATGAAGTTCTCGCCCTGTTTCCCTGTACATGTAGTAGCTGAGTTTGTGGCAACTCTTCGGTATCATTCACATCTTCTCCTATCACAACTGAACGCAGTAAATAATTGTGCAAAACACAAGCCGCTTTTACAATATCTCTCACAGTGTCCACCTTATTTTCAAATGGCCTTTTGAATACACGAAACCGCGAGGAGAGTATGCCGAAAGCACATTCTACGGTTTGTCGGTTTGCCTAGTGTTGAACACTTGGTGTTCACAATTGCCAGTTACATGCCTCCTGGGATATGGTCCCATTAAGTTTATGGAGAGGGGAAAAGCCTCATCTCCCACAAAAACGTACGGGAGTGACTCAGCAATTGTGGGTATTTGTTTAGGAGGTGGAAGTTGTAAACTGTATTTCATCATTCTCTTGCCTAATCCACTACTAGCAAATACATTTCCATCGCTAAATCTTCCCATAGCTCCAATATCAACCGTAACAAATTTGTAGTCCGCGTCAACTACTGCCATCAAAATAATGGACAATGTATGCTTATAGTTGAAGTATGACGATCCGCTTTTACCAGGTTTTTTAATAACAACATGTTTTCCATCGACTGCACCAACGCAGTGTGGAAATTGCCATCTTTGTTCAAACCGCGAAGCTATTGATTGCCATATTTCTGTTGTTGGCCTCGGTAAATATATTGGTTACATCTTATTCCATATAGCGACAGCTACCTCTTGCACAATATTCGACACTGTTCGGTCTCCCATCAGGTAGATATAAGCCATACTTTTGTAGCTGTCTCCAGAAGCCAAATATCTGGAAAAAAAATTATATGCAGTCTTAAGAAGAAAAGTCTTGAGAAAACATTTTTGTGTCAAAGAACAATATTTATAACGAAAAAAAAAAAAGATTTAAAATTAAGATATATTAATTATTGTTTTAGGAGGAGAGGCAAAAACGTTGTGGTTGAAATTAAGAAACAGCTATTGAGATGCGCGACGAAGGCAACAGAGATGTATAAAAAGTGGAGCTGCTCCCGAAAATATCAAGCCATGGAGGTTTCAGCACCAAATGTCGTTTTTGGAAGCTTTTATGTCGACTGGATCTCGTGAAGGAAACATAAACGATAGCGATGAGAATTCACAGCCTCCATCTACTCCAGCTGTAAGCGATGATTTCGAGGAGGTTCCAGAGGATGATTTAGATGAAAGTGAGGAGCCTCAGGAATCCAACACTTCGGTTGTTAAATCCGATAGGACAATAACGAAACGTTCAAGTGCATTACACACTACTAGCTCAACCCCCGTTGTTAAAAAAACACAGGACGATAATATGCAAAATTTAATAAAGCGGTCTCTACAGCAGCGGGATGAAAGAGCAAAACAACAGGCGGAAGAAAGAAAAAAATTTTTATCACAGGACAATCCCACAGACGACCCTCTCCATAATTTTTTCATTTCTATGTGCCAACTAACAAAAAAGATGCCCAATAATTACCAGCATAGAGTGAGTGGCGAACTTTTCCTGGCTGTTTCAAAAGCGGAAGAAGAAATCATGAACATCCCTCCCAGACCAACTTCATCACTGACTTCTCATTATTCACCTGTAAGTACTCCATATCCATCGCCTCATAATTGGTCAGATTCTCGAAGCCAGACGCCAATCCACCATCCTCAAGTACAACAACATGGAAACCTGCAAGATTTCACTGACCAACCTCGCCCTTCCTCTCTGTCAGACTATGTGACCGGATTTTCGGAACTTTGATTTTTATAACAGATTGTAAATGTAAGATTTGAGATTGTAAGATTTGAGATTGTAAGATTGTAGATTGTAATTTAAAAATAAAATGATTGTAAAAAAAAATATATGGTCATTACTTACCTCAGAAAAACTGCAAGTTTTTCTTCAGTCGCGATTGGCTTCTCCGCATTACATCCATGTGACTCAATGTCTTGTCGACTCATCTCATGTACTTCAGCAAACTGGTTTCGATTCATTCGGAAATAATTAGTGAAATCAGCATCACTCATTTTAGTTGTAATTGTGAATTGTCCACTATTTTTTCTCTTCGATAGAATAAATTTATTAGGTGATTTAAATTTCTTCTTCATCAAGGAATAAAACAACATTTCCTCCTCTGCATTATCCGATTCTGATTCAGAACTTAAGTTCAAAAACAACAATTGTTTCGTTCGCTTGCCGAAAATGTTAGACATTTTTTGATGCCGGTTAGTCGCGAACTGCACATAAAATCCAAAACCGAGTGTTTCAATATGCGGATAACCACGCAGCACGTGTAGCACGTACGAGTCGTGACTCTCATGTCACGTCACCTCACACGTGCTATACGTGTCCCAATTTGCGCCTTGCCTCACACTGCTATTTACAATTAAACCCAAGATAGGCCAAAACTGCACTGAAGAGCTTTTAAATAAAGGTAAACCATCAATATTAAAAGATATTAGAATATCATTTGAAACCATTAAAGCATTTTTAGAAATATATAATTTAAGACAATTTTCCAATACAAAATGAACATAAGTTAGTTTTTTTTTCATGGTAATAGTAGTTGGTGTGTTCAAAGGAGTTTTGGAACTCAGGGGTAACTCTGGATGAACTGGAACTAACACATGAAGTAGATCAGTCAGCGTACTATGAGTAACTTTATTACGAATTGCCCATTTTTATAGTTTACTGTTTAATTAATAATTAATTACGAGTAATAATTTAATTAGTAAAGAGGTATTAGAAGCAACAAGCAAAGATAAAATGGCATTAAGTATGAATGATTTTTTCAATTTAGCTGGTAAGATATTACCAAACGAGTTTAATGGAGATACAAGCAAACTACAGTCTTTTGTAGATGCGGTTAGCTTACTTCAAGTATACGCAGCAGAGCATGAGAGAAATGCTGAGTTATTCGTGAAAACAAGACTGACTGGAAAAGCCAGGGTTTTGATTACTACTGAGAATTCTCTGAGAGAAATAGTCGATACACTTAAGAAAGGACTCAGAGGAGACAGCACTAGTTTGATAAGTGCTAAACTAAGTAAACTAGGCAAAATAATAAAGATCTCGTCGGATATGCTTCCGAAATGGAGAAACTGACCGAAAGTTTACAAGCCGCGTATTTGGCAGAAGGAATGCCAGTACACTTAGCAACAAAGTATACTACAGAAGCAGCAGTAAAATCATTGTTAGACAACGCAGCTTCAGAACGGATAAAAACCGTTATAGCAGCTGGAAATTTTACGACACCACAAGAGGTGATGACTAAACTGGTTTCCATCAATGTGGGAAACAATCAGTCAACAGAGAGTGTTCTGCATTATAAGGCAGATAGGAATAAGTTTTGGTCGGGAAATAGGTATTTTCCTCAGCGAAGAAATTCTTATGTTAATCATAATGGAGAAAATAACTTTCATAGGAAAGGTAACTATGACAATAATAGGAGATTTCAGGAGAATCAAGGAGAAAGGAGATTCAAGGGATATAAAGGTAGTTCAAACGAGTATGGAGAAAGACCTACCAATAGGTTCAACAATAATTATAGGAATGTAAGAATGTGTGAAAGTGAAGAAAGTAGAGAGGAAGACGAACAAAAAGAATTGGGGTTTTGAAAAAGAAAGGTGAAAAATCCAAAATTTTAAACAACTTGCTTAACAATAATCGTTATATTTATAACTTTGATTTAACTCTTTCAAACCTTGTGCAAATTAAAACTGACATATCGGATAATATAGATACTTTTATATTAGATACAGGTGCAGATATATCGTTATTAAAAATTTCAGATAATTTTCCACATCACTTAATAAAAACAACACAAATCTTAAACATTAAAGGAATAACTAAAGGAATTAAAACCTTGGGTACAATAGGAACTTTTCTTTTTGTTAAGGGTGTAGCATTTAGACATTGTTTTCATGTAGTAGAAGAGGAATTTCCTATACCTACGAATGGAATTCTAGGTAGGGATTTCATAAGAAATTATAATTGTATTTTAGATTATTCAGAATTAAAATTATACATAGATTGCAAATCCAGGAATAAAGTAACATTAGAAATTTTTGATAATCCTGAATATGATACTATAGCAATACCGCCTAGATGTGAAGTCTATCGGTTGGTAGAAAGTTTCAAAAATTTAAGACAGGATAAAGTTGTCGAGCAACAAGAATTATTACCAGGAATATTTATAGCAAGATCTATTATATCAAAAACTAATCCTTATGTCAGAATTTTAAATACAAATTATGAAAGCAAGTCGATAAATACAAATAACATTAAAATATTGGATTTAAATTTATTTCATGTATATGCTGTGACGAATGAAAGTAAGAATAGGATGAAAGAATTAAGAAAAACATTGAATTTAGAGGTACCAGAATACGTTAGGGATAAGCTAATAAATCTTTGTGAGAATTTTTCAGATATTTTTGCTTTAAAAAATGACATTTTAACGCATAATAATTTTTATGAGCAAAAGCTATTGGTAAAGGATGATACTCCAGTATATATTAAAAATTATCGCACGCCACATTCTCAATCTTCAGAACTTAACGATCAGGTCCAAAAGTTATTAGATCAAGGTATAATTGAATCTTCAATCTCAGATTATAACAGTCCAGTTTTACTTGTTCCCAAAAAGGCAATCAATGGAGAGAAATCTTGGAGACTTTGCATAGATTTCAGGCAATTAAATAAGAAAATAGTCACAGATAAATTTCCATTACCTAGAATAGATTCGATCTTAGATCAGCTAGGGAGGTCGAAATGGTTTTCAGTCATAGATCTTATGCCAGGTTTTCATCAAATTCCCTTAGAACCGTCTTCAAGGAAATATACATCTTTTAGCACAGAAAAAGGTTCCTTTCAGTATACAAGATTACCATTTGGTTTAAATATAAGTCCAAATAGTTTTTCAAGGATGATGTCCATAGCATTTTCAGGATTAACTCCAGAAAAAGCATTTCTTTATATGGATGATATAGTTGTAATAGGGATGTCAGAAAATCATCATTTGAGTAATCTCGAAAGGGTGTTTAGCACATGTCGGAAATTCAACCTTAAATTAAATCCACAAAAATGTCAATTCTTCAGACGAGAAGTAACATATTTAGGACACAATTTGTCTAGTGAAGGGGTTCTACCCGACAAGGCAAAATATTCAGTCATTGAGCAATATCCAGTTCCCAAAAATTCAGAAGAATCTAAAAGATTCGTAGCATTCTGTAACTATTACAGACGTTTCATTCCCAATTCCGTTGGAATATGCATACCTCTCAATAAATTATCTAGGAAAAATGTAAAATTCGAGTGGTCAGAAGACTGCGAAAAATCATTCCAAATACTAAAATCGGCATTAATTCAGCCGCCTATTCTGAAATATCCAGATTTCAATAAAAAATTTATATTGACAACAGATGCTCCAAATATTGCGTGTTCTGCAATACTTAGCCAGGAATACGAAGGTATAGATCTACCTATAGCTTATGCATCGCGAAGTTTTAAGAAAAGCGAATTAAATAGACCTATAATCATGAAAGAACTGTTAGCTATCCATTGGGGAATTAATCATTTTAAGTGTTATTTATATGGCTCTCCACATTTTATTGTGAAAACGGATCATAAGCCGTTAACACATCTTTTTTCGATGACAGAACCAACTTCGAAACTTACCAGAATTAGACTAGACCTAGAAGAATACAACTTCGAAATACAATATTTGAAAGGAAATTCAAATTATGCGGACAGCATTTCAATGATATCCGTGAATGAATTAAAAGACTTGTACATTGACAATGCTCACGTTTTAGCAATAACGAGGTCAAAAACTCGTCAGAATAAAGCTCAGCCTACAAGAGAAGATAGAATAGTTTCCACAGAAATAAAGAAAGATATTCGCAAGCCAGCAGTATATAAAGTACTGAATAATTTAGAGGCGCATAAATTACCAATTCTGCAATTTGAAAATAACCGTGTTTCGTTAAGGATGAACATACGGATCAAAAACAGGATGAAATTTAGCCAAGCCTTACCGATATAATTAACTTTGATTTAGGTCAAACGTTAGTTCAGCTTGATAAGCTAGCGGTAAAAAATGGAATAAAAAGGATGAAAATTTATATGGATGATATTATTTTCACACAGTGCACTATAAAAGAGTTTATGGAAAAAGGAAACAATACGTTAAAAAACGTACAAATATGTATTTGCGATATACCTAAGATGGTGGAAGAAGAAAAAGAAAAGCAACAGATTTTAGAAACTTATCATAATGATCCTTTATTTGGAGGTCATGTAGGAAATAATAGGCTATTGAAAAAATTAAGAGCGAATTTTAGATGGAAAAACATGGAAAAAGATGTGAGAAAATATATTAAGCAATGTCACAAGTGCCAAGTCAATAAAGCGAAAAATAATCACAAAGAAGAATTTGTATTAACGGATACAGCAGCAAAACCATGGGATATAACATATATAGATACGGTCGGTCCTTTTCCACAAAGTGAAAATGGTAACCGTTATTGCATCACAATGTTATGTGAATTAACGAAATATGCAGTAATAATTCCAGTTAAAAACAAAGAAGCGAACACGATAGCTCGTGGAATTTTTGAAAATTTCATACCAAATTACGGTCTGATGAAACAGATTAGGACAGATTTAGGCACAGAATATAAAAATGAAATATTCAATGCTTTAACCAAAATGTTAAATATTAGTCATAATTATTCAACAGCATATCATCATCAATCTATAAGAGGTTGTGAGAAATTACATAGAACGCTTAATGAGTATGTGAGACATTTTATAAATGAAAGTAAGGATGACTGGGATGAATGGTGCAAATTATTTGCTTATTGTTATAATACGACTCCAAGCTCTTATCATGGTTATACGCCATTTGAATTATTGTTCGGGAGACGTGCTAACTTACCCGAGAATCTCACGAACGACATAGAGCCATGCTATAATATTGATGAATATCAGAATGAGTTAAAATATAAACTGCAGGTAGCTCATCAGAGAGCAGAGAAATATTTAACCAAGTATAAACTTAGTAGACAAAGTCAAAATAGTAAGGTAGCTAATCCAGTTGATTTTAAAATAGGGGATTCAGTTTTAGTAAAGAGGGAAAATAGAACCAAATTCGAATCTCAATATATAGGTCCATTTACAGTCACAGAGGTGAGTGAGGTTAACTGTAAAGTCAAATTAGAATCAGGTGTGATAAAAGAAATACACAAAAACAGAATCCATCCTTATTGTAAAATAAATTAAAAAGTGTAGGTGGTATCGGAGTGCGGTTGTGTTTACAGACAATTACGAATAGGTCACAACAAACATTAAGTGATTATAAATAAACAAGACAAACAATTAAGTTATCATAAACAAAAACATTAAGTGATTATAAATAAACAAGACAAACAGTTAAGTTATCGTAAACAATTTTTGGACGTACATTAGATTATAAATATATGTTACCATAGGTTAATGACATTATTTAATAATCATCTATTTTTAGGATAATTGTAAATTTATTTCATTGGGGGGAAGGAAGCTCAACGGAATTTAGTCTTTTTGTAAAAGGGGAAGGTGTGATGCCTTTTGGCAGAAATATTATTTATTAATTATTTAAATTATCATTATGGTATTATTATGATTAAAGACATAAATTCCCTTGAAGCTAACGTCGATATAGCATGAATCGTTTACATATATAAAAACAGAAAGGTCTCACGTAGGATGTCAAGTTCAGAGTCCGAAGTAAACGTAAACAGAATTGTTTTATATTTACAAAACGCTGAACTTGACTCGTCGTATAAATATGTTAAACGAAAGTGTTTTAGCATTCATATTCTAAAGACATTCATATTCATATTGATATCAATTCAATTCAATCCATATTGATTCATGTATTCTATTCATCGTAATCCTTTTAATTAATATCCTAATTAGTACCAGTAATAAGTGAGTTAATGTATAATAGTAAAGTAAGGTAATAAAGAGAACATGACCCAGTGATTCCAGTAGTTGTTTTATTCCTACGAGATGACACACCAAGTGACCGGCAACACCACCTAGTCAGAGGCCCTTCCACACTTCTAATGCACCAAGTATCCATATTAGGATACATACATTACACGTGAGTTTTTTTTTCAAATTTATTGGAGTCACTGGCATTTCCTGAATGACTTATTGACTCTAACCCAACTTCAGAGTTATATTCTATGCTTTCGCCATTTTCAGTTTCACTAATATTGATTAAAATTTCAGAACTGACACTAGAGTTGATGACATCAGTACTAGAAATTATATTAATGGTATTACTATGTATCACTGTTTCACTTAGAAGTGGAGAGGAAGTCTGATTTGAATTGCTATTGAGGGTTTCATTTTCAAGACTCTCAATTGTATTTTTAAGCTCCTTAGCCACCCTTCTAAACATCAGGCGTTCACCTACAGTTTCTTTATAAAATGTTGACATATTATTTTTGCATAAAATAAATCATAAACTAACCAAAATTAAAACAATACTAAATTATTCACTTTTCTTATTACGATTGGGAGCATGTTTCAGCCAACGCTTGATAGCGTTTTCAACTTCCTGAGTTGTAAAGTTGGCTCCTTGTTCCACCGCATCTATAATAAAAATGACATTCAGTGTATGACAAAAAATACAATATATATACACACTTTTTTTGATTCTACTTCACAATCTGTAAATGTGAGTAAAATAAAACCAACATCAACATATCGTCAGTTTGGAACAAGAGTGTCATATCTCAAAAAACCAAAATTTTCAGGAGAGCTCATTTAAGTTTTATAAATATAAACAAAGTGGATATTTGGAGAAAAATTATCCCTATGATCTGTGGGTTTTCATAAAATGATTATGTTGGGTAGGATTTAGTATTTCTAATAGAATTTATCACGTTTTGTTTTGTTTTTTAAGTATTAGTTTTTATTAATTTTTATAAATAATTCTGAGTTGTGACGTTCTTTTCCATATTTTTCTTTTTTAAATTGAAATAAGTTTTACTTATAACATAAAAGAATCCAACATTAGTTTATTTATAACTCTTTTTATTAAACTTTATAATTTTATAAAAATACAAATAATACATTATAAAAAAATAATCACACCATTCTTTGGTAATTAATGTTCATGAAAATATAAAACAAACTTGAAAACTTATTCTTTATTGTCATGATGCTTTAAGCGCAACTTAAATAGTAAAATATTACCTATAGATTTTCATAAAAATCTTTATAATATTGGGGCATTACACTAGTGCCGTTTTTTTCTTAGCAAATAATGTTAACAGGCTTTCCTTTTTTTTAGTTGTTATTCCAACTTTCTTTTTATATGCGAGTTTTAAAGTTGCCTTTCTTTTAGACAACGCTGGCTTTCTAATTCTTGCAAAACGAACAGAACGAAAACAATCTTCTTTATATGATATTTTATAAAATAATTCTTCAGGATTATCCTTTGTTAGTTTAACAGCACACAAATTGGATAGCTGGACCACTTTATTGTCATTTCCTTCATTTCTAAAAAGATTATCCTTAATGCCAATTTCCTGAGCCACTAATTTGATATCGTAAACATCTTGGTAGGACATCTCACGAACTTGGTAGGGTTTTCCACTTATCTTTGCTTGTCTTATTATGGATACATAATGATCTGGCACGTAAATTGGCGAAGACTTTTTGAATCTTTTTATTGAGCTTTCAATTACTGAGTGAACGTGGTCCCCTTCGTTCTGACTATGTCCAGTTACCAAAAACTTGTGCGTAATCGAGTTTATATTTGGTAAGTTATTAATGGCGTATATGTATAGGGTAAAAATAAAACGATTTTTATTTTGCCCTGCACAATTATCGCTATAAAATACGATATCTATCTTCTTTTCAGAGGATTTTTTATCTAAGTCAACGAGATAATGCCATAAGCACGATCCAATTTCATTTGCACCCCTGTTGGCGTGGCCTTCATGCCATGTAAAGCAATAAGTGTCACCCGTCTCTAGTTCATAGATTGTTAAATTGTAGATATTTAACTTTGACACATAGTAAAATGAAGAAGACTCTCCTTGTGGACAAGGAAGAGCACCCTGCAAATCAAACACAGCCACTACTTTATCCTCGGATTTTTTATCATCCTCTTTTTCTTGCCTGGAAAGTGTTTTTTCTTTTATATGTGAGTCATACTGATTTTGTAGGTTGTTTCTTTCTTCTTCATTTAAATTGTAATAACCATTGCAAAAATCACATTGTTGAATGTTGAATTCTCCTTTAAATGTCTTAAAGTACATTAAATAGTTCACGTATGGTTTATCTAGGGCTTTACATGACTCAACATAGTCCCTATGTAGGTCAGCTATGGTTTTTCCTCCTTCCACATATTCCCTATCTGTTCCACTCCTGCAATAGTGGCTTTCTTTGCGAGGAATTCCCTCAATGTGATTTCTAACACCATTCTTCATTTCCTCCGCAATTTTTAAGTTATTTCCATGTTTGCCACGTTTGTCGGGTTGATGCTATTTGATCATTTTGTTTTTCTATGACAGTTCGAATAGTTCTCGAATTAATGCCCAGGGTAGCCATTAAAAACACTTTGCAAACTCAAATATTTTGATTTTCCAATTTAAAATAATATGCATTATTAAGACCTCGAAATTTTGTAGTTGCATTTAAATATCTATATCGTGGTTTTATAGTAAATAAACATGATGCTATAAACATGCGTTGTTTGTGAAGATCTGCCATGGCCCAATATGCATAAAAAATGGCCTGTCTTTGTGCTTCAGAAATCTTTGTAGAACATTTTAAACGACACTTTTCGGTATTACAAGGAGGTAACATTTTCTTAGCTTCCCTGTTTACAAGTACTTTCTTCTTGGTTCCATCGGCTTTTTTTGTGACTTTAATAGAAGAATAGGGAAGACCACTATTTCTCAATTTTTTTGATGTATTTCTGTGCCATTGGTCTATTGCTCTCTTGCGCTTTCTAACTTTTTTTGTGGTGGTGTAGAAGGGTTTTTTACAGAACGCTTCCTATTGTTTTCAGGCTCCAGTATATTTCCAATATCACTACTTTCAGGAGATGAATAATTAGGATCTCCACTAGTATCATCATAAGAGCTACTACTTGAAGACGTGGAAGAGGACGACGACGAAGAAGAACTGCTTGAATCATCACTCTGATTATAATTTAAATTATTATTTTCTTTTAGGGGTACTAAAATAAAAGAGTTATAAGAAAATAATTATTGACCAATTAATAAAATGGCTATTTACGCTTTTGAACAAAATTATTTTCAAATGTATTTGGAACATTTTCTTGTTCTGGAACTCCAGAGATATTTATGCCACAATCAATAGCTAAAAAAAAACAATGTAGTTTTTTATTTATCGGGCAACCCAATTTTTGTTAAAAAAATGAAAATGACCTAATTTACCATCTTGGTTTGGTTCAGCAAAAATATCTTCATCCATGTTTTCAACAAAAAAATCATTGCTTGCAACAAAAGAAGACCTGCTTGTATCTTCATCGTGATCTTGACTTAAACTATTTTCTTTTAGAGGTACTAAAGAATTATAAGATAATAATTATTGGCCAATTAATAAAAAGGCGACTTACGTTTTTGGACCAAATCATTTTTAAAAGTATTTGGAATGTTTCTTTGTTCTGGAACTTCAGGACGTCTATTCTTGAACAATGAGCGGCATAGATTTATGACGAATGATCACATGGGCGATCGTCGTTATATTCTTGACCCGTGATCCGATATTATCACTCGCATGAAAATCATACGCTCCGGATCGCATGGTCCGACATAGGTGTGCAAAGTCGAATGAATTGGCGCGTGTGACGTAGAGAGGTTTATTTATTGAAATTTTTTTCAATACTGTCATTACACTGTCATAGAGAAATTATAATAAGTGAGTTTGAGTGGTTTTTTCGGTGTTTTTAATCGGATGGACATGGAGAACTATTATTTTTGGCACTTAATGATGGAGGATTTACACGGGAGGCAGAAGAGGAAGTTCTAATTGAAGAAGATAGGGGTTCCAGGTTTTTATATGACCATCGCTTGGAAGCATGGCGGCTCTCCGATAAGCAGTTTAAGAAAAATTATCGAGTAACCAAAGCGCTAGCAAGGGAAATAATTGAATTAATAAGGCCCCAGTTGGCTGCTGAAGGCAGGGCTTCTGACATACCTGTTGAAGTAAAAGTAAGCTGATTTTTTATTATAGTTTTAGTATAGTTTTATTACAGCTAGAAATATTTGTAGGCTGCAAATGAAAAATAACAGATAAACTGCAACTCGCAAAAAATGCATTCGATTTATATCTTTAAAAACGTAAAAAATGGATCTGAATGAAATGTTATCCATGAAATTCAAGCATTCTTGATATACCTATCATAATTTCTAGGTTTTGGTTGCTCTCTTTTTTTTGGGCACGGGTCATACCAAGAGGATGTGGGCAAACATATTTGCCACACTATAAGCCAACCGTCAGTGTCCCGATGCATAACCCAAGTAGCTAGGGCCCTTAATCAGCCCAATATTTTAAATAGATTTGTATGCTTTCCACAAACTATACAAGAATTGGAATGTTTGAGGACAAGGTATGAAATATAATTTCTTGATCACTGCAATACACATTGTCCTGCACTAATTTTACTAAGAGAAAAATGTCTCAACATCGTGGGTATATATATTTTTTGGTTCAGCGATTATGTTTTTCAATGTAAGTGAAATAATTTAAGCACAGTTTTTATAGCAAAAATAACTTGTTCCAGGTTTTACCAAGTATATAACGTTCCGGGGGTTGTAGGTGTGGTTGATGGGACCCATGTCGCAATTGTACGACCTAGAGAAAATGAGGAGATTTATGTAAATAGGAAACAGTACCACTCACTGAACGTACAGTTGGTATGATCATATTGAATACTCAAGGGGAATATTAGTGGTTGCAATTATATTTCTAAATATGTTCGCAGCTCATCTAGAAATCCAGAAACTGTTTTTAGATAATAAATAAAAAAGCGATGTTATGATACAAATTATAACGGTAAAGTTTAAAGCCTCTTTAGCCTTTGTTGGTCAAAAGTTTCCAAAAAGTTGCGAATATGTCTTAGATTTCAGTTCATATTTTTAATAGAGACTTTGTGATCTTCATAATTTGTGATATTATTGTGTTTTTACTTGATCTTTTCATAATTATACATGTATGGGACTTTTTTCGTATTAAACACTTTCTGAATAAGTGAATAAATTATTTCACTCAATATTTTTCTTCTTGAAGGTATGTGATGAAAGACTAAGAATTATGAGTGTTAATGCACGTTTCCCAGGAAGCTGTCATGACGCCCATATTTGGAGGCAGAGCCAAATATCCACAACTATTGAAAACATCTACAGACGTATTAATCAGCCATTTTTTCTTGCTGGAGACTCAGGTAGGGTTTTCTTCTTCATAATCTCTTTAAAAAGTTGTTTAGACAAAATGTCTACACATATGAAAGTGAATTCTGCCTATTTTTAAAAATTTTAGGATGATATTTATCAAAACATGACAAATTATATTATTCAAAGCTATTTTATTTTTAGGATATCATTTGCGGCGATGGCTTTTAACGCCACTAAATGAAGTGCAGCCCGGTGCCGAAGAAAGGTTCCACCTAGCCTTCTTGACAATGGGGTGCTCAATTGAGCGTTGCAATGGGCGGTTGAAAAATATGTGGCGCTGTCTTCTAAAACACCGAGTCCTGCACTATGAACCAGATATGGCAGGACTCATTGTAAATGCATGTGTGGTATTACATAATATGGCCATCAACCATAATATTCAAGAGCCTGATATCAATGAACTGGCTAATATTGACTTTGGGATGTACCCACCACAGGGTGACGAAAATAACCATAATCAAAATATTGTAAATAATGATTTGGCAAGAGCACGATTGTTGAGAAATGCGATCATTAATAATCACTTTTGAATGCATAATGTTTTTGAAAATATATAAGATTTGTTAAGATATTTCACTGTGTTTTTTTCGCAACTGGAAGATTTAAGATAGTATATAGGTATATAAATTTTTTTCAATTTTGGATCACGGTATCAATAAAAGTTTGATTGGATAAAATTTTATTGAAAAAATAACAATTATATGGAATGACATTTTAATTGAGAATATTCTAATCAACTACATTGAGAACAAAAATACTTATTCCTATAAAACATAAAACTTAAGCTAATATAATAAATATGTATAAAAAATTAAACAAACTAATTAATTTAAGAATAACAGTCAAACTTTGTACATAGATATTTTTGGAAAAAAGGAACCTCTTTAATTTTCATGTGGAAAAGTAATGAATGTTTTTTAGGAATACAGATATTATTTTTTGTTTAGAAGAATATTCAAAATGGAAGAGTTCACTCTGAGATTATCCTTCATAATTTTCAGTTTTTCTTTAGCTACTTCCAAATTCTCTTGAGCTACTTCCAGCATTTTATCTTCATGCTTAATTTTGTGCTCTAGATACTCAATTTTTTTTAAATAATATTCATTAGTGATATTATTTTGTTGCTCTAATTTATTTCTTTTGTAATAATTATTGTTAAACTTACTTTCTATATTAACATGGGTTGGAGAAGGAATTGTTGATAAGTACATGTCCGTTTCTTCAACGTTTTCTTCAACAACGGCAATCACTGTTGGTGTATTGTTTTCTTTAGCCAGCTCTAATATATATTGCGATCTTTTACTCATTTTCACTAAAAAATAGTTTTAAAAATGACCGAACTTTGGAAGAAAACCGTAACATTTTTAGATATGACAAAAAAGATGCAGGTAAATTTGTTGAAGACAGTCACATGTTAAAAAAATAATAAAAACAATGTTATCTATCTGTTATACAGAGTCATATGTCAAAATGTATCTGTCTTGTTTAAAATTATGTTATAATAAACGCTAAATAGTTTTGCCAAAGAGGGTCATATATTAAAATGTGACAGTTGACTTTATAAAATGAAATGAAAAAAGTACTCACCTTTTTAGAAAAACTGTTCTAATTAGAGATGTGACAGTATTGCACATAAATACAAACTAAATACGCCCGTTAGTATTTAAATATTCTGACTTGTGACGCTCTTTCACAAAATATCCGCACGTCACCTTGCAGTTGCCACAACACGACTGACTTGCGACACTCTTGTTCATAGCGGAAAACGTTTATTTAAGATGTGACATTTTATCGCAGCTCGTCCTAACGGGAATTAAACTAAATTGAATTGTGACGATTTTGCACATAAAATATTATGATATTTTGGAGTTATACAGCAATAAATCTCAAACACTGAAATTTTTTTGAGATATTAGACTCTTGTTCCAAACTGACGATATATTAAAAGTACAAATCTCACCTAGTACCACCTTGTTTAGGTGTAGTTGATTGAAGGGTCTCTTATTGAATTCTTTGTTCTGTCGGTTGTCACCAAAATAATTTGAAAATTTCGCAATACCATCTGTCAATAGGGATCTTAAAATTCTATTATTCTTTTGGATAAATTCTTTTGAATTTGAAATTGAGGCGCAGTATGATATCTAAAAAATTTGAAAAAAAAAATATAAATCTCCTTATCCTCAGGTTTGACCAATTTATTTTAATCTATACATAGAAATAGACATAGAAAGTGTAATGAGGCAATGAATTTTTGTTAAACGAAAAACATCAGCAAAAACTAAATTTTGCTTGCACAATTCCCACAATTTCAAGATATCAATTTAACACTTACAAATTGGTTGAAGTTCTCTTTATGTGTCAAGTATGCCTCTAATTCTCCTAGGTCCTCTAAGGATTCTACTGGTAATTTGATTTTTAGATCTTCAGGCAAATCTGCATTTTGGATTGGAATGTTTGATTTCTGTAAAATGTCAAGAATTTTTCTATTCTGTTCCTTTACTATGAGGATATTGTTGAGTAGAACCTTCAATCCTAGAAACAATAATGCATATTTACAACACACTAATAACAATTCTGTTGTTTTTCCATTAATTTACATCAACATTATGTATATGGTTGGTTTAAAGCACACATTGAAAATTTTAGTTTTGAGGAGCTGTGTGAGAATTAACCCATTTGTTACAGTATTGGAAGCTTTTAGCCATGATAAAATATATACAGTTGGTTCGGTGAATCTTTTCCCATGCGTCATCATTCATATACAAACGCAATACATCAATACATTAAATGGCACGCAGGTCGTAGATTGATGGTTCAATTAGGATGTGGCTAAAATGACGGTGTACGTTATTATTGAAGGTGGTAAATAGATATTTGTAAATATTTTACAGCCATTTAGCAATATGTTACCTAAACCTTTAGTTTAAAAAAACTGTTAGCATTCCAGAGTTTTATGATGTTATTCCGCAAATTTACTTGCATAAGAGTTAGTATTTATAACAACTACCTCAGTAAAAACTTTGCAAATCAAAATTGCCCCTTTAGGGTTATGGCTGGCAACCATTACTATTGGGCCGTCCCACCCATACGCTTCAACAATGAAAAATAAAAATCTTTTGGGTTGTGAAAATAAATAATAAATATTTTAAATATGTATATTTAAGACTCATAAATATGTACAATAAATTTTATTTAATCGTCCTCATATTCAGAATCGGAGCTATACCAGTATTTATGTCAATGGTAATTGGTTGAATGCCAATATCAACTATATTTTGCTCTTGGGCATACCACTTTCCTATAATTTCATGAGTATGACACGTTTCCTTTTCTATTCATTTTTGGAATTTGTAGCAATTCAGGTTTTGTAAGTTTTGTATCAAACTTGATGTTGTTTGTTGTCAACCATGAACAATCTCATTTTTTGTCAAATTAGTAGAAGGTTGCTTTTCTAAGAGAACACTATGGTATGGAGCATTATCCATAACAATAAGAGATGGCTCTTCTAAGTTGGGAATTAATTGAGTACTTATCCATTTAATGAAGATTCCATTGTACATTTCTCCATGGTAATCAGCTACTTTAGATTTTGAGCAAAATAATAAACTGGCTTCAGAGACAAATCCTTTGGTAGAACCAGCATAAACAATTATAAAACGTTTACCATCATAACCATCTGGTTTACGAACACTTTTAGTGCTGTTGTCTTGCCAAGAATATGTTTTATTTCCTTTCGAATAGATCCATGTTTCATCCAAAAATACAAGCTCTCTTGGGTGAGTACTTGAAAGGTTTTCCATATATTCACGTGGAAAATTGGCTCTCAAGGCTGCAATACTGGTCCGCTCCATTAAAGTTCTTCGATTGTCATCTTTGTTATATTTGAATCCCAATGTTTTTAACAAAATGCTGAGAGATGTTTTGCCAATAGATACAATTTCTCTTTCCCTTAATTCACAATTTAAGGTAGTCAAAGTAACATGCTTCTCTAAAACAAAAACAAAAATTATAGTAAAGATTCAATTGGAACAAATACCATGTTTTTAATGATATTATGATTGTTATGGGTACACAAACATGCTCCGGTCAGTCAAGCGTGCCGTAGAACAG
>CAJUYG010003028.1:24846-44857 GCA_910591675.1 Galerucella calmariensis
TGAACCGAGAACGAACTGTGAACGGCTTTATAGTGAGGATCGGCCCTTAGTGTAGTCCACATTATTGGGATCGAAAGGAAATAATCCGCACCGCTTAAATCCATTTTTAATAGCAAGTGTCATGTCGGAAGCTTGTAAAGCTTCATTGAAAATTGGACAGAAATTTACTTTTGTAACGGTTCTGTTTAAATTTTCTGGCCTGCTTTGCCACTGGGCAACCGTATTTTGCCACTGCTGCTTAGAGGCCGAAACAAGCTCACATCAGATCGCATCCATCCACTCTCAGATTTTCCGAGTACCCACGACGGCGGCATATTTTCCACTATCGCCTTTGGCGATCTAACGCATGGAAAAATCACTAGAGGGGGACATATTTTTCCATCAGCCGAAAAAACTATTAAAACCGTGACATTCTCCTTATCAGCGCCGTTTTTTATTTTATACAGATTTTTATATCCGCGAGGACCCAAAACTTTGCCCGTTTTAGGGCATAGGGGAAACCCTGATTCATCCCCGTTCAAGATTCTTGAAGGATCATCTGAGATATCTATACAATTATTTTGGGTTAAATACATTTTCAAATTTCGGAACCACAACCGAATTGCTTCCTCTGTAATTAGTGCCCTTGCTTTAGTAATGGTCTCTGCCTCCCTCAGGGAAATTTGGGGATGCCGCTTGAGGAAATTAATATACCATTTTTGGCCTGGTTTGCCATCTTTGAATAAATTTTCTTTTCCACAGTCTTTTAATACATTTTGCACAGTGGCTATTAAATCAGTCTTTCTTATCGGAAATCCACATTTAGCGATGTTTATTAGCCACTGGACAATATCCTTTTCTACAACAACTGTGAGACGCGGGGGTGGTCCCGTTTTCATAGGGATATCGGGGACTTTTCCATTTAGCCTATCCTGAATGGTTGATCTCGGTATCTCGAATTGTCGACTTGCTTCTCTGACCTTCATACCATTTTCCTGGATTTCTATTAGTGCCCTCCTAAGGCTCTTTTGAGAGTACTTAAACATTTTTCTTTTTGTTTTTGTCCGTTGCTTTTTTGCCACTTTGTTTCTTTTAGGAGCCATCTAGAAAGGCAGAGAAAATAGTAATAAAAGATGACGGATAGTGGACCTGTAGTCGGCCATATATTTCAATATAAAAAAATGTGGCCGACAAAACAACCCTTTCTCGGCCATAGGAAATCAAATTTTATTAACTTTTCATTAAAAAGAGTTGGGCTGGCCGAAAACTGGATAGGCAATTAAATATAGGTTTCTAAAAACGAAGACACATATACACCCTACCAATTTATCATTGTAAGTAGTGGAAAAGAGAAAGAAATAATATTCTCTCCTCGCCGGTTTTCGGCCAGGTGGCCGAGAAATGGAGTTATATTGTTTTTTATATACCGGTTACCAGCCACCCAAAAATTGAAATTAGGTTATGTTATTTATTGTTATTTTCTTGCTTTAATGGTAGCTTAGAATATATATATTCACATCATTACTCCAAAAAACATAAAAAGTGGCTGTAAAGGAATATACTTACTATTTTCTGCCTGAACCTCCACTAAATTTTGCACAATTTCACCGGCAATAGAGCTTCGCGCCAAACACACACACACACACACCAGCTCCTGGCCATTAAAGTTATTCTATGACTCGTAATAGATCGCAATTTGTTCGTTATGTGCTGAAAACGGGGTTGTAATTTTTGATCGGAATTTAGCAAAATTTTGCTTATTTTCATCACTTTATTAATGTTGTGGACGAGAACAGGAGATGGCCGGCTAATAGGCGCATTGACACTACTTACTTTCTCTTACCTTGTTATTAAATTGAATTGAATAAACATGAAATATGAGACTATTTAAAAAGATTACAGGTAAATTCAATTTTTTCAAGACAGAATGTGTCACTCTCTTTAACTAAATTCTTGGATGCATCTTCTGTAAAAAGTTTTCTTTTATCCCACACATAACCTCCAGGGTGGCAAAGTACGTAAGAAAAAGTATTATATACTTTTTAGGCTTTATTTCGTATTCAAAAATTGTACCTACTTTCCCATCCCATAGATAAAAGGTACTTACCTGCCGTGCATCCACGTGCATCTATATCTATCGACAAATTTGCGGAACGGAAAGACAACTTATTGTTGCTGTGATCTGATTCCAAAAACACACAACACACCACCGCTAGTGAAGCAAGTAAGGTTTTAAATAATAAATAGGGTGATTGCGCCAGTAGTCGGCCACTTAAGAGTACATCATAGGTTTGACATAGCTTCAAAAGTGGATATTCACATATAAATAAATAAAAAAATTAAGGAGAGTAGACCAAGTCATTAGAATTATGAATTAATATATAAGAAATTCGTAAGTTTTCCACGTTTTAATGGAAAAAATAATATCAACAAAAAAACACTTTTGCCAGTTCTCGGCCACCTGATCCGACTTCTCGACCTACTACAGCGCCGGTTCCCGGCCACCTTCCCAGTTGTCGTCCATTAACGCCTTTTCTCGTCCATCAATCTTATGTACCCTCTCAATAAGGTCGATATTAGTGATACTTCAATGAGCAACCCCAATAACGCATTTATCAGTTTATTCAAAATTTTAATACAAAAAACAAAATATAAACAAAAACCCAAAAATAAAATACGAAAACGGCAAAAAGAATTGTTTATCCTTAAACAAGAAATTAAAAAATGTATCACAGGAAATATTGAAATACTTAGTTACGTAACCGAAAAAGTCTGGAGCCCAGAAATTTTTGTTGGGGATCACTCGCAATTTTCGCAGATATAATCCTTTTCGGCAGCTTCAATATAAGGTAGATTAGAAAAATTGGTACATTTCAGGTGATACCATCTTATGCAGTTGTCACAGCCTATATTTTTTTCTCCCTCGTCCTCTATATCGCTAATCAGATCTTCTTTACAAAACGAACATTTCTGTTTTGGCTTTTCAGGTTTTTGTTTTGATTTCATTTTTGCTTGTCTTTCAGCTATTTTCGACGTCTGATTAGCCTATTTTTGTGCAGTTTTGCTTCCCTTTCTGCTTTCAAAGAAGCCCGCATCTTGCGCATTCTCTCTATGTCCTTAGCTTTCTTTGATTTTTGTTCTTCTTTGAGTGCCAAGTTGATACGCCATTTCTCAGAGGAGATAGCCATAGGAAATTTAAGTGTATCAGAACGTTTTTTATTAGTATCTGGTTTAGATTCAGGGAATTTAAGATGTTTATCGAATAGATCGATTAACTAAATGGGAACTAAAGGAGATTTGGAAAGGCTAACTGAATAGTTATTTGTATACTAAGGCCGCAAAATGCTTTTTCGCGTTCCGAGAGAGAGATTATCGCCGAGGCCGCTTCGGCCGAGGCAAGATAATCTCGAGGTCGCGAAAACATTTCGCGGTCATAGTATACACAATATTTTTCGTGCAACCGTGAAAATTACATAATTTCAATAAACATTATGTCTCTTTAGAAAAGACAGTTAGTTTTTGGTTCGAAATACATTGTTATTGTCATATTTCAGAAATGTCAAATGCTGTAGTGGCGTTCAGTTTGCCGGCAGTCACTATGGGAACGGCCGTAAAAATTTTTGTCGGCCGTCACTCTGGGTAACGGCCGCAAAATATCATTCTCTGGGTAATGGCCGCAAAATATCATTTTGCGGCCTCTGTTGCGGCTGCAAAATGCTTGTTTTGCGTCCGGTTGCACGAAAATATATTTTCCTGAAATTTTATCACTTTGCATCATCTGGTCATCTGGTCATCTGGTCGAGACGTTTTCACAAATCGAGGTCAAATTGAAATTTTTTTGGTCTTCAATACTTTTTTTGCAAATTGTAATAGTAGCCGCTATAGATTCTTCATTTTTACTTTCCTGTATATTATGATTATCAGCATTATCATCACAAATCGATATCAAATTGAAATCGGATTGGTCTTGTATGACTTTTTTTGGCTTGAATATTGTAGCTGTTTTCGTTGTAGATTTTTCATTTTTACTTTCCGGTGCATTAATTTGAGCAACAGTAACAATAGTGTTAACTTCGGCTGCCTTGGTGTTATCCATATTCTGAGATTGTGTATTTTGGGCGATATTTTCTTCATAGTTCAGGAGGTTGCTGAAAGAAACAAATGACATATCGGTGAGTGGAACAATTAATACATCATTCAATGAAATGAACGATCCAACATCTGGTAATGAATCGTTTACACTGTGGATAGTAGTTTCTACCGGCGTTGTTGTTATTGACGGTGATGAAGTAATCGATCTTGAATGACGTGGAGACCCATTGAATTTAGCTGATTGAATTTTATTCAAAATCAAATCAGTGTCAATGCCATTATCCCTCAATTCATTTCGTATCAATGAGAACACCCTTATTGCCGCATCAAAATCTTTTGCCTTAACTTTTTCATTCGATTCTAAACCTATTCTAGGCCACATAAAAGGCAAGGATTATAATTACTCAATAAATAACATTTTGGTGGCCGAAAACTGGTGTAGCACCATCAAAAGGATAGACAAATGGCCGACAAATGGAAAATCCTTGTTTTGAGACTCCCAGAGTACCAGCCACCACATAATAAAAAGAAAAAATCATTCATTTTCAATGTTAATGCATCAGAACTGCAGTTTAATATGTTCAGATACCTCCTACATCAAAAGTTTTTAGTAGATCTAACAAAATTAAACAGAAACTTACCGTTAAAAAGATTGCTCCCCACTATCTTATTTCAACTGTATAACGCCCGAGCAACGATCACTTTGACCACCGTGAACTGAACTATGATGAATAATTGTATTGGCAGCACATGTGAATCTAAAGGGAAATGGCGGGAAAACAGTGGCCGAAAGTTTGGCGGGATTTTCGAAGTTGAAGAGTTATCATTTTTCTTATTGTTCCATTAAAACTGCATAAACGGCCGGCTACTGGAAGTGGCCGGCAAACTGGCGCAATCACCCTATGCAAAGGAGTAAAACATTAATTAACTAAAACGTTTCTGTTACAACCACGCTACAACACGGAAGCCAGAAGCACCATTTTGAATGACGTTGATGTCAAATGTCATACTTGGACTGACTAACCAATCACACAATAGTATTCGTATAGAGAACCAAATTACTAATTTGTGATTGGTTTAAAAACTGAACTAGATATTACAGAACGTTTTGCGCGAATTTTGAATATATTTCATAAAACAATTTTTGAAGATCGACGATTAAACTTGCAATCCAAATCTTTTGCGGATTTTACATACAAACTGCATATTTATTAACAAAAAGGTTCTTGTCATTCGATTTATACAATGAACTATTTATTAATAACACTTTTATTAACTTTAATAAGCCTACAGGGTGCGGCAGATAAACGGTCAATTAGAAATATCTCGAGAAATAAAAGTATCTGAATTATGAAAATTGGCATGAAGGTGTTTTGAATGATGAGCTATTCAATGAAAATATTGCCGTAACCATTCTACATCCGGTTATACCGGAAGTTGCACATAACTTTGTAATTTTAAATGGAAGACTGTATATTTTTCAATTTTAGGAATATAATATACGTTATTCTGAACAATTTTTGTTAATACTTCCCAATACCTATTTTGAACCGTTTTTGAGTTGTAATGTTTTTTATATGAAAATGACAATTTTTCAACATATCCCCAAATATAGTAATCTAATGGTGACAATTGTGGGGATCTTGGTGGCCAGAGAAACGGACCTTTGTTAGCTATCCATCTATCATTAAATATTTCATCAAGCAATGTGCCTACTCCTCGAAGATTGTGAGCCGGTGCACCATCTTGTTGAAACCAAGCTTCGTTAGCCTCATTCTTAGGTAAAGTGTGCATTGCTGGTACAATTACTTGCCGTAAGTAACACACTCCGTTTAAATTTTCGTCATAAATCATGAGAGCGAATATCTTATTATTTTTTACAGCACAAAAAACATTAAACGAAAAGGATACTTGAAATTTACTATCCCATGTGACTTAAGGATTTTCGTCAATCCAGAAGTGACTGTTATGGCGGTTAAACAAACCATTTTTAGTAAACTTCGATTCATCACACCAAATGATTTTTTTTGTAAAATCTTTATCTTCTTGGCATTTCATTAAAATCCTTCCACAAAATTCTACACGTTTTACATAATCTCCAGGATGTAAATGCTGAGCTAGTGTACACGAATAAGGGGTCCAATGATGTTTTTTTAAAATTCTGTGAATTGTTCTAGTCGACACCTCTAACAGTTTCTCACATTCCCTTAAGGATGAATTTGGATGAGCTGCAAAATATCCCAGGATGTCTATTTGTAAATCCTCATTATCGACATGGGTCTTGGGCCTATTTCTTTTACTTTTAAACTGACCAAACTGGGAACAGTTGTGTAGCAAACGCTTAACAGTTTTATGATTTGGTCGAGGCTTTTCAGGATATCTCTCAGCAAACACACGGCAAGCTCTGGATACTATTCTGTTATACTCACCGTGAATCATAAAAAAATTCAAAAAATCATCATTTGTATATCCCAAATGTGCCATCATTATTTTGTTAAGAAAATTAAAGGCAAACTATTATCATACCTTTCACACAACGGCATACAACAAGGTGACTATTAAACATTAACAATAACTGACATGTGTCAGAATATTCCATAGGCGACTTGATAAACGATAAAGCGGTATGTGCTAAATAGTTCCTGAGAAATTTAAACTTTTATTCAAATTACATTAGAGGATATTGAATTTTATGTACATGGTGAAAAAGTGTCATTTTCATATAAAAAACATTTCAACTCAAAAACGGTTCAAAATAGGTATAGGGAAGTATTAACAAAAAATGTTCAGAATATCGTAAATATTCCTAAAATTGAAAAATATACAGGGTCTTCCATTTAAAATTACAAAGTTATGTGCAACTTCCGGTATAACCGTAAGTAGAATGGTTACGGCAATATTTTTATTGAATAGCTCGTCATTCAAAACCCCTTCATGCCAATTTTCATAATTCAGATACCTTTAGCTCTCGAGATATTCCTAATTGACCGTTTATCTGCCGCACCCTGTATATTGATTATAATAGTACTGTTTTGCTTTGTATGGAACTTATTCGTACAAATGAGTATATATACTTTATACTTGATACATTCGTTACGATAAAGTCACTTTAATAACGTCTTTTCGACGTTAATTCGTATACGATCAATTATTGGGAACCTACCAACCTAAAATCGACGTCAAATCAACGTCTTCATTATGAGGTCGAAAAGACGGCTACAAATTAACGTCTAATCGATATTGTTTCAAGGTCGATCGACGTCAAGGTCTTCAAATGACTTATCATCGACTTATATTCGATCAACCCTTGTTGCTTGGGTGGAGATGTATTTGAAGGAATAGGGTGTATTTATCAAAAGTGCTCAATTAAATTGGAAGAGAACAGTAAACCATCTATTCAACCAATTAGGAAAGTGCCACTTTCATTAATGCAACCTTTAAAGGAAGGCTTAGAGAGTTTGATTGAGCAAAAAAATTATTGAAAAAGTTGAAGGACCAACTGATTGGTTGAATGCTTTGGTACTGGTCCGCAAACCTAATGGTTAACTGCGTATCTGTTTAGATCCAAAGGATTTTAATGATGTTTGTAAACGTGAATTTTATAAAATACCCACCTTTGACGAAATTTCCAGCAATTTAACAGGTGCTACACTATTTAGCACTCTTGATGCAGCCAGTGGTTTTAATCAGATTCCTCTAGATCAGTGTTTTTCAATCTTTCTCATTTCGCGACTCCTTGTGTCAAAGAAAGACTAAGAACTAATAAAATTTAATTAAAAGACTACTTACGTTAGTGATTTTTTTTCTATTTTGGTACCTTTATCAATTATTCAGGTCTACTCTGCAAGAAGCTGCGAGAGTATTGAAAGTAAGTACGAGGTAAGTTGTTAAAGCTACTCGCGATTTAATTTGGATGCCAACTCGCGCGAGTCAAACTGCGACGGCGACGTTGCCACACCGAATTGTTGTTGCGGCGACAGAAAGCGCCCCGGCGCGCGCGCCACTTGCCGCCCGCAATGTTCTTTTGTTTCAACTCTCATCTCACTCAGTTAGGCGCAGTCAACGATAAGTACTTCGAAGTTTCTCAAGAGATCGCAGCCTTCAACATATGGTACGAGTGTCAATAGCGGTGGTGGTGAATCAAACCCGAAAAAAAATAGACATTACGATGACAGTTATTTGAAATACGGGTTCACAGTCATAAATAATAAACCTCAATGTGTAGTTTGCGGCGATGTTTTATCACGTGAGAGTATGAAACCGTCAAAGCTTATGCGGCATCTTACAACCAAGCATCAAAAAGAAGCTGATAAGCCGTTGGATTTTTTTGAACAAAAGTTGAAAGCTCTTAGTCAGGAGCAAAATACTATGATTCAGGTAATCAAATAGTGTTTTCCTAGTCTCCACAGTCACATGAGTAACGCGCTATGTGTGAGTGTACCCACAGCGAGCCGCTTCTATGAAGCTTGTATTCTGGTCGGATATATATTCTGTGACAGAGTGTTGTTAAGACCCTCAATGCCCTTAAGCGATAAGCTCAAGTCGAGTCTATTCTAATTGTTGATGTTAAATGATTTTTTATCATACTTAATTTTGGTGTGCAAGGGTTCCGCGTGCTTAATTTTTATTGACTTTTCACTTTTATATTGTTTGGTTTATTTTCAGGCATCCAGTGTCAATGAGTCAGCATTATTAGCTAGCTACAAAGTCGCGTATCGAGTTCCCAAATCAGGGAAACCACATACACTTGCCGAAAATCTTATTTTGCCAGCAGCTCTTGATATGGTTGAAATTATGGTCAGTAAGCAGGAGGCAAACAAGTTAAAAAACATACCACTTTCTGATAATACTATTTCACGCAGAATAAACGATATGGCCAATAATATTTAAGAACAAGTAGTCGAAAAATTAAAGAACAGCTAACATTTTGCTTTGCAGTTTGACGAATCTACAGATGTTTCAGATTGTGCTCAGTTTGTAGTATTTGTGCGCTTTGAAACAGACGAGAGTATCATGGAAGAAATCTTATTTTGCAAAGCACTTCCTGCAAACACTTCTGGCCAGTGTTTGTACGATATGTTTTAAGAAAGCACTTGCGACTACGATATTGATTGGAAAAAATGTATCGCTATTTGTAGCGATGGCGCTAAAGCTATGACTGGCAAAAATAGCGGACTCGTTGCGAAATTGAAATCGATAATGCCAAACATATCCTGGACACACTGTTTTCTTCATCGACAGGCTCTAGCTGCTAAGGTAGTACCTTTTGATTTAAATGACGTGCTCAAGGAGGTAATAAAAATTGTCAATTCTATCAAAGGTAAAGCCTTGCAAACCCGGCTATTCAGAATCGTTTGTGAAGATATGGGCTCCATTCATCAAAATCTCCTTTATCACACAGAGGTCAGGTGGCTATCCAAAGGAAAGGTATTGACAAGAGTTCTAGAACTGAGAGCTGAATTGTTAATGTTCTTACGAGATGCAAAATCTGAATATGCTAATCGTTTCTGTGACCCTATTTGGCTCTTGAAATTAGCATTTTTGGCAGATCTTTTTAGCCACCTTAATAATTTGGACAAGCACCTCCAAGGTCGAGAAGAAAATATTTTAACAGCTAAAGATAAAGTCAAAGCATTTCACGCAAAACTTAGTTTGTGATCATCCTCTCTGCAAAACAATATATTTGAGTCTTTTCCATGTGTTCAGAAGATTGTTGAAGACAACGCATCAGACCAAAGTCTTGTAGTAAGGGCTCACATTCCTTGCATGATACAGAGCTTGCAGAATTTACAAGAGAAACTTTTGTCATACTTTCCAGACTTGCACTCCGAAGCTGACAATGGGCGTAGATCGATTTTAAACCCTTTTTTGGACCAGTCAATAGATCTGGCTGATGTCACCACAAACATGATTTAGATTTAGCTGCTGATGGCATGCTTAAAATGGAATTTTATTCGCAAAGTGTCGACGTATTTTGGATGAAAAGAAAACACGAATATCCAGAGCTGGCAAGGGTAGCTCTAAAATTATTAGTGCCATTCGCCACTCCATACTTATGTGAACTGACATTTTCTGCAATGGTAGACATTAAAACTAAAAAGAGAAATAGACTGCAATTGGAAAATGATTTGATTATTAACGTTTCAAAAATAACACCACGATTTGATAAACTTTTGAAAAATAAATAAGCCCATTCTTCTCACTAAAATTGTCTTTTTATTGTAGTGTTAGAACCTTGCCTTTTTCTTTCAGTCGGCGGCCCCCCGAGTAAGGCATCGCGACCCCCCTAGTGGTCGCGACCCACAGATTGAAAAACACTGCTCTAGATGATGAAAGCACAAAACTATGTGCCTTTGGGACGCCATACAGCAGGTATAAATTCTTAAGACTCTATGGCATAAAGTGTGCTCCAGAAATTTTTCCGGAAAAGTTTAAAGACATTTTTGGTAGCATCGAGGGAGCAGACATTTAGATAGATGACGTAATTGTATGGGGCAAAGACCAAGAAGAGCATGATGCGCGATTGAAAGAGGAAGAAACTGTCAGGCAAAATAATGTGAAATTTATTAAAGAAAAATGCAAGATGGGGCAGTCTGTAATTAAATATATGGGCCATATATTTCTGCAGCAGGTATAGCTCCAGATCCTAAGGCTACGGTTACTATGGATGCGAATTCTGACGAAATTTTGTTCTGACAAGTACGTCCGAAAACCTCGTCCGATCAATGTGATTACACTGCGAGCGTATTCTGATCTTCTAGCAGTCAGTACGTGTCAAAGTTGCCCAGTGAAATGGATGAACTCGATGAAAAATATTTACTTGAAAGCCCGTTATTAAAGATATTGCTATTGAATAGTGGAAAAACAGAACATGTTAACAAGATATTTGTTAGTAGAGACGAGAAAGGAGAGTTTAAAATGTTGTTTAAAGATTTGTGCGACGAACCAGAAAGGTTTTTTGAATATTTCAGGATGAGACCATCAACATTTGAATACATCCTGAAGGGGGTAGAAGACAAAATAACAAAGTTCTCAAATTTTCGGAAATGTATTTCAGCACAACAAAGACTGGCTGTTACTTTAAGGTGAGTTTTAACAAAATATTTAATTTCTTACTACAATAGGAATGAAATTATAAAAGTGGAAAAACAATTAAGGATAAGTAATTAAGTAAGTTAGCCGTACAATTGGAAAATGTTACTTGCACTTTCAGTTCAAATCGTTTGGCAATACATTAGAAAAGAACGAAGCAAGGTCTTCGTGTTGAGCTGTACTCTGAGGCGTTTGTGCTTGAGAACTTCCCCAACTATCACTCGTTGATGAACCACATGTGGCAGTGTGGATGCTACGCGGTGAATGGTGGATTGGCTGTAGTTGACGTTGCTCTCCGAGTCTCAACATAAACTCTTCCTCATCGCAAAACACTTTTTGAAGTTTGGTCCTCACAATCATTTTTCTTTCTTCCGGTACTTTTTTTAAAAATGGGAGTAGGCTTACGAGGAAATGATAATCTGGATCTTCGTATCGGGAAGCAGAATTTCTCTCCTTGTACATCTGGATTTTCTGCTCTTCCAGCATAACCAATTTTTCAACTGCTGTGGCATTACTTATCTTAGAAACTTTTTTAGGAGGGGCCTTAAAGCTTCGTGGTGGGGTAGTTTCTTTCGTTGTGACCGGATGTGAATCAAGAAATTCTGGTTCTGGTTCGTTTTCAGGGGGATCAACGGGATCAGGGGGAAGAGCAGGAGTTGTATTCTGGGTGTCGTCATCAAAAAATGTTGTCTCGTTCATGACATTACCTTGCAATTTTCTTTTGTTCATTGTGTCCTTCAAAAATTCCAGGCTTTTGAAATAGGCCCATTTAGGCTCTTTCGTTATTCCTCCTTCATCTCCACTCCGTTTTTTAGGAATCTTGCCACATTCCTTACGATAAGTGTCCCTCAAACCTCGCCATTTTGTTTTGACTGCTTCACCTACAATTACGGTAAATTGTACAATACTTGTTTATTGTTTCAGATTTCTATCAACTGGCATGTCATTTCGAGCACTAAGCTTCTCCTACAGAATTTCACACTGTGCTATCCGTAGCATAGTTTACGAAACATGTCTAGCTATATGGGAGTGCTTCAGCGATACTCATTTGTCTTTGCTGCTGAAGAGGAGTGGAAAACCATTGCGAGTGACTTTTACAACAAATGGAATTTTCCTAACTGCATCGGATGTATAGACGGGAAACATATTCGCATCAAATGTCCCAAAGAAACAGGGACGATGTATTACAATTATAAGGGCTATTTTTCTGTTGTATTGCAGGGAATAGCGATGCAAATTACAGGTTCATTGCTATTGAAGTTGGGGCTCACGGTAAGCAATGTGATGGCGGGACCTTTTCAGATCCAAATATTTATCAGCGGCTTGAAGCAAACACGTTGAACATACCTGAGAATGGACATATTCCGTCAACCGACATTTTAGCACCCTTTGCTCTATTGGGTGATGATGCCTATCCTTTGAAAAGGTATTTACTAAAACCATAATCAAGACAAAGACTTACTGTTGAAGAACGGATTTTTAATTACAGACTATCAAGGGCCAGACGGTGCGTGGAATGTGCCTTTGGCATTGTGGTAGGCAAGTGGAGATGTTTAAAAACAGAACTCCTAATCGATCCAGACAAAGTAGACATCATAGTTAAATGCGTGTGTCTATTGCATAACTTAATCATCGACAAGGAAGGTCTTGATATTCTTGAGATGGACTTTGAGCCCGTGGACAATGTGCCAGTTTCACGTAGATATAATCACTACGGAAGAAGCGCTAGTGAGGCAAGAGAAACTTTGAAAAACTATTTTGTTAGTCCTGCTGGTGAAATCCCGTTTCAGTATGACCTAATATAATAATCAGGTTTTAACAATTTCATGTTTTATTCAAAACCATTAATGTATAATTGATATGCAGTTAATGTACAAGTCTACATCACAGTAAAATATTTTACTTACAGCTAGTATTGAGATCTGCTGCCACCTTCTCCCAGGTTTTTCGAGCAATATCTCTGTTGTGGTAATTCTTGTCTTTAATGTCCCACAAACACCTGTTCTCGTACACAATACTAATTAATTTCTCAATATTCATGGTGAAATTAGCTATAACTTGCAATTCAACGCACCAAACAGTCGCTGGTCGCACGAAAAAATCAAACTTGTTTGAACGCTCAAATCGTTCTGACGATATCGTGTCCATTCTGACGTCTAATCCGCTTCCACTGTAAACAAGCTCATTAGACAGGGGGCGTTTGTTCGTTTGGACGACTTCGTACGAACTGATCAGAAGTAGTCAGAACAAAATTTCGTCAGAATTCGCATCCATAGTAACCGTAGCCTAATAAATTAAAGTCAATCACAGAGCTACCAAGACCACAAACTAAACAAGACATTCAAAGAATATTAGGCATGTTAACGTATCTTAGTAAATTTATTGAAAATTTTTCAGACAAAACTAAACCATTACGTGAATTAATTAAAAAAGATAATAAATTTATTTTGCAACAAGAGCATGAAGAAGCGTTTCTAAATTTGGAACAAACTTTGATAAATACACCAGTTTTACAATTTTTTAACCCAAAAGAGAAAATTACGCTTTCTGTAGATGCTTCAAAATCTGGAGTGGGAGCTTGTTTAATGCAAAATAACCTTCCTTGTGCGTATGCCTCGAAAGCATTAACTGAAACCCAAACGAGGTACGCACAAATTGAAAAGGAATTATATGCAATTTGCTTTGGAGTAGATACATTTTATCAGTATGTGTATGGTCAACAGATTACAGTAGTAACTGACCATCAACCGTTAATTTCCATTTTCCAAAAACCATTAAACAAGTGCCCTGCTCGTCTACAAAGGATGATGCTACAACTAAAAAAAATTTGATATTTAACTTAAGGGTAGGTATCCTATCCGTCGGAGAAACTCCTGCGGGGCAACGGTGAGAGGCGAGGAAAGACAATTCGCCTAATTTTACACCGTTCACGATATGCAACTCATACGCTTGCCTTGTCTTCGGAAATATTCCAGGGCCCGGCTGGCCGGCTATGATTTCGAATATATTTAAATTGCGCTTCGCTCAGCAGTGTGTAGGTAGTGTTGCCGGAATGGTTTAGCAATTTTGTAGAATTGCATTATAAAGATATAACGTTTATGAGATTATTTCGATAAGTATTTTCGCAGTCTGTATACTTACTTGTGGTCAGGTGGTACCTAGTGCAAAGTGTTAGTGACATAATTATTATTATATTATTCGTTCAACCAACTTTTAAAGCATGGAGGATCGTAGAAAAGGGTTGAAAGCTCGACTTAGATTGAATGCCAGGAGACTATGCCCCGGTCGCAAAAGGGGACAAGCTGTAAGTACCATACTTAATAATTATTTCATCTAATGACTTTAGATACGCAATATAACATATTACATAGTATATTTTTCACTTGTTATTCTTATTGGCAGAGACGATCGAAAGAAAAAAATGAACAATCGTCATCCCATCAGAACTTGAATGAAAATTTCGGAGAGACCGATGATGACATTTTGTGGGAGAGAGCAGTAAGTTTTCACATGTTTTTCAAATAAGAGATATACTTACAGGGTGTCCCAATTTTCGAATCCATATTTGAATGCAAAATATTAAAATTAGTAGGATTTTGAAGTTTCAACATTTCATTCCACACCGTTTTGGAAATAATTATAGAAAACACTTTTTATCGGTATCCATCCAATTTCGTTCACTAATTAATGGGACACCCGTATTATACTTCCAAGAGAATAAACTCAGGAAAAAAAAATTGATTTGACAACACATTTTTTCATTTTACATAATTTTTCTTATTGATAAAAATGCGAGGATTTGAAGTACCAAATGTATGTATTTTTCAGGCGTCCCTTACGGCTCCAGAAGTTAGTGAAGACAACACCCTGCTTGATTTTGATAATAAAAATAATAAAAACACTCCTAAAAAAACTCGCAACCTACAAGAGATTCTTATTCAGAATCTTAGTACTGCCTAAATTAGAACTATACCTATACTATATTATATTGAATTTTAGGAATTCGTTAAACTAGAAGGAAGGAGGTTAGTGGACATTCAATATTTCTTGGATTGCCTAAAAGATTTAAACAATCATGAACCACGGTTTGGCTGCAATTTGAGTAATATGAATGTAGTCAAAGAAATTAAAAATGGATGTTTCCACATTAAAATTCAAATGTGCAATGTGTAATGGAACATATGACCTGCAAACGACAACAACAGACCCGAATCAAGATGCTGTTCTGGGAGCCATGATGATGGGAGCAGGGTACAGTGCTCTTGCTCAACTTTCTACATGTTTAGAAATTCCTTTTCCATCTCGAAAAACATACCAGACTCAAGAAAATATTCTTCGTGAAGCTTATCAATCAATTTCTTTGGAAAGTATGAAGCAAGCTGGCGAGAGAGAAAAAGAATTGGCTGTAGAAGCTGGTGAACTTTCACCTGATGGTATCCCTATGATTACTGTCGTAGCTGATGGATGTTAGGCCAAACGGTCGTATAAAACAAACTACAATTCTCTATCAGGAGCTGCTGCAATTATAGGCTGTCGAACTAAACAGGTGATTGAGTTTAATAGCATAATTAAAAATCAATAAACAAATGTTAGGTAACATTTTGACTTCCATGATTTGGTATAATAAACCATCAACGAATGCTAATAAACATATTTTTTCAGGTGCTGTTTATCGGCATAAAAAACAAATATTGCACAGTGTGCCAGCTGTCAAAAAATCAAGGACAAGCGCCCAAAAAACATAAATGTTTTAAAAATTTTGAAGGTTCCTCGACCAGTATGGAGGGTGATATTCTGAAGGAAGGATTTCTTTACAGTGTTGAACAACAATCTACAATAAACTTATAGCTGATGGTGATAGCAATTCTCTCAAGCGAATTTCAGATGCTCATCCATATGAAAACGTTGTTGTGAAAAAGATTGAATGCAGAAATCATCTTTTGCGGAATTACTCCAAAAAAATGAGAGATTTGGCAAAAGATACCAGTGCTGGCCCATTAGTTCTCCGCAAGCACATAAGCGTAAGTATTATTTTACTAAAAGCATAAAAATGTAAAAGTTATTGAATAATGAATTTATGAGATGAAAACTTTTTTGTAGAAAGAACAATTAAGATTACGAACTGCAATTACCAAAGCCATTGAATATAGAAAAAAAGAGAATATTTCAGTCAACGAAAAAATCAAATTATTGAAATTGGATATAGAAAATTCGATTAGCCATATTTTTGGAGAACACAAATCCTGTATAAAACTTGGTTATTTCTGCAATGAGCAATATAGATTAAAGGGTAGCATATTATCAGATTTTAAAATGACAGGTATGTTGATACAGCTACAAAAAAAGTAGTTGCATGTGTTCAAGAACATTATTTGTGATATTTTATTATTTCAGGACTATACGACAAATTAGCAAGTTTCGTGAATTATCTGTCAAGAAATAGCAATAGCTTGATTCACGATGTCGACAATAATGTATCAGAACAATTCAATTCAATAATTGCAAAATTCATTGGAGGAAAACGGATTAATTACTGTCAAAGGGGATCATATCAGGCTCGATGTTTGGCATCTGATATCTCCCACAATACGAAGAAACCCATATATACAATAAAAAAATTTCTTCTTCATAAAAGTCCAATTGGCATGGTAAAAAATTTGAAGTAAAACATAAATACGGGATCAAGCGCAAGAGACTTTTCGATGCAAAACAGGACGCAGGACGTGATTTAGGCTATGGTGATCAATGTCAAAAGCCGGACTTATCGCCCGAGGAACTCGAAAGGGAAAAAGAGGAGTTTTTGGAAAAAATTAAAAAAGACTCTGAAGAAATCAAAAGAGTTGAAGAAGTTACCAGGGAACAGAGCGATTCAGATTTGTGGCATTTAGAACGCAGAAAGCGCCTTACTGCATCAAACTTCAGCGCAATTTGTGCAAAATTTAGTGCTAGAAGCAATGGCCATACCAGTAAATTGATTGAACGTCTTCTCTACCCGAAAAAAATACGTTCAGATAGTATGGAATGGGGAAAACAGAACGAAAAACGAGCAATCGAAAGCTTAGAACAGCTTATCGATGAAAAAATATCGCCCTGTGGGCTATTTATAAGTCAAAGTTTCCCATTTTTAGCTGCAACTCCAGACGGTTTAATTGGAGAGAAAGGAATCGTTGAAATAAAATGTCCATTCAGCGCCAAACATATTTCCCCCGAAGATGGAATTCAAAAAAGAAAGGAAGAAAAACGGGGAAATCAACCAAAACCACAAATGGTTCTATCAAGTGCAAGGCCAGCTTCTGGTTACTGAAAGATCCTATTGCTGTTTCACTGTTTGGACGCCGTCCGGTATAAAAAAAGAAATTATTTTGAAAAATTATGTGTTTTGCGACAAAATGAAAGACCAGCTTTCAAAATTTTATATGAATTGTTATTTACCTGAGCTAGTAGATCCCAGAAAATCTAGAAGTATGGACATCAGAAATATTTCCTTAAAATCTATTTAAATATGTATTTACATTCAATAGAACACTACTTAATAAAATATACCTATATAAATTGAAGTATCTATTCAAACCTATCAATAATTTTAACATAAACCAATTTATCAATCACTTGCATCTAAAAAAGATATATAACACGTTATTATTATCCTTCAAATCCAATATTCCAGAAAAAAATAGAATACGGACCTCAGCATCTTCTCTTTTCTTGAAATCGCGTAGTTGCAATAATTGGTAGATGCCGCCACGTTCCGTGGTATAAAAATGCACTTGCAAGGGTTTTGAAATACACAGATTTGTCAGCAACGGTTCAATTTTTTTTGATGAATTTTTCAGGAGCTTATAGAAAAGGTTTGACTCGATGTCTGTAATTATTTTTAATTCTGATCTGAGAACCCTTATTATTTTATATGGCCGCTCGAAAATTGGCTATTTTCAACTACAAAAATCATAACTTTCTATGCAATTTTGAAATATCTCATATAATTATAGACATGTCTCGATCTTTTATATACTAAATAGAACAAAAATCAAGCCAAAATATGCAACGGTTTTCAAAAAAAATGTGTATTTCTAAACCTCTTAAATGGTATTTTCGCGCACCCGGGGAGCGGAGCCTTAAGTACAAACCTGGAAAACAATTGATCTTGGCTGATGCTCTTTCGCGTGCATATTTACCTTGCAGTGAAAGTACAGACTTGGATCAAGATATTGACAGTCAAGTTTGTCTAGTTAGACTAGAATTAAATGCTACAGTTGAAAAAATTGAAGAATTCCAATGTCATACTGAACAAGATCCTATTTTGAAAGACTTAAAACAAGTTGTTTTAAATGCATGGCCAAATTCAAACAAAAAATTGGAAGAATCGGTTAAAATATTCGCTCCATATAAATCAGAGTTGACCATTTCAGATAATCCAATTTTCAAGGGTAAATGTTTAGTTGTTCCTAAGGCATTACAATCTGAAATACTGAACCGAATTCATTATAGTCACTTAGGCATAAAAAATGCATTAAATTAGCCCAAGTCGCTATTTTGGCCAAATATGACTCAACACATTAAGGACAAAATTTCACTTTGTCATCAATGCTCAACTTATGCGAACTCTTAAGTTAAAGAACCTTTAAAGTCACATAATATACCTCTGCTACCTTGGAATAAGATATCGTGTGATATTTTTGAACTTCATGGTAAAAAATATATTTTAATAGTAGACTACTATTCAAAATATATTGAGGTTGAAGATCTAAACAGCTGTCCAAACATCTAAAAAAATGTTTAAAAAAATTGTGGAAGATAAAAGGATATTCAAATGGCCTTACTTCATTATAGGTCCACCCCTGTTTTTGATAATATTTCAACAGCGGAATAACTTATGTCTAGGAAATTGAGAACCAATTCAATGTTAACTAAAAATCAATCTAAACCTTAGATTTGTTCTACATAAAATAAAAATGTTATGGGAAAAAATCAACAACACCAACAAAAATATTATAATAAAGAGAAAAAATTCTTACCGGAACTTAGTGTGAATGAAAAAATTTATGTTCAAAGAGAACCAAACGGCAACTGGTTTCCTGTACAGTAGTTGTACAAAAAGTTAGAAATAGAGATTATAGAGTGCAAATGAATAATGGTTCAATTTTAATTCGTAACCGTAAGTATATTAAAAAATTGAATGTAACTGAATCAGTCAACAACAAGAATCAGTGTTCATTTGCAAAAGAAGAGAAAATAATATGTAATAATAGCCCTAAGAATCATGATTTATCTCAACAGGAAGTTAGGTATTTTATAGAACAAGACAATATAGTAGATAACAGTAATGTTATAGGGGTAGAAGTTGTAAGTGAAAATATTACAAATGAAAGTGAGACTGAAGTTTCAGATGTAGAAAGAGATATTTATAAAAAAATATATGTCACTAATTCAGGTAGACTTTCCAAGCCACCTACCAGATTTGAATAATCCGTTTTAGTTTTTAGGAATAGGTTCTTTTTTAGTTTTTAGGAATTGTTCTTTTTCCATGTTTTTGTTTTTATTTCTTTAAGATTGAATTATGTTCTTAAAAAGGGGGTGAACACAGATGGGGTAGTTTTTCCCACCCTGTTTGAGTTCCCCAAAATTCATGGGGAAGGCGAAAAGAAAACCACGTGTCTTCTTTGATATTTTATTCTTTTCTGGCACTACATAACATTTAATTACTGACACTACAGTTGAGAATACCTCTCCTCTGATTATACGATCGATCTCGGGTATAAGTACCACCGATGAGAGAGTTATCACTACTTTTTTTGTATTTTTGAATTCACCAATCTGTCGCAGTCACCTGCCACGTCCACCATCTTCA
>CAJUYG010003029.1:0-10826 GCA_910591675.1 Galerucella calmariensis
GAGAGGAACATCCTGGGTGGGACGGGCTCATCAAGGTTGTGTGTGTGCGAAACTCGAAAAAATATGAATTTATTTTAAAACACAACAAGCTGCTAAGAATATGATACATAAGTTTTGATGAGAATATTTTCAATTGATTTTCTCACTTATTCAGGCCTTTTTACAATACTGTAATGAAACATTGAGTGCATGTCCTCATTTTGAACAAAGAAACCCTGAAGGAAAAAGCTTTTAGAATATTAATAACACCAACTATGGATTTTTTCCACAACTAGCTGTGAAGTTGACAATTATTGCTTCTTCCAACCAAGAAATTAAATTTTTCTACTAGTGGTTAATAATTTTTTCTATTATTAACCTGCGTCAAATTGGACAAATTCAGATATTTTGAGAATTCAGGGATATTAGGTAGTTTAACAAAAACTTGTGCAACATAATTTTGTATACCCAGGAGATTGTCTTTAACCTATTTGCTGCTTGAAATTACCTATCAAAATGAAATTATTTGTATGAAAATGCCATTCGTTCAAAATTCGCGCTCAACCCAAAATGACTGATGACATAATGAGTGCGCTTGTTAATATATCGAAAACTGACAGTGTAATTGTCAGTCAGACGACGGGGTAAACGCTTTTCGTGGTGCGTTTGTGAACTTTTGTCTTAAATTTGGCTGGTAGTGGAAAAAATTGTATATACACCATGGTGGGAAGACATTTATAAGCCTCGCACCTTATTGCGCTCTGGTCAAAGCCCGAAATAATTTCAGTAATCGGTCAATAATAATAGTCTCCACCACCTTGGTCTATAAATATACTATTATTTAACAAGTAAAAGCAAAATTACATTGAAATTAGTGTAAAATTCACATGTTTATAGGTAAAATAGTCGTCGTGGTGTTCAATTTTTTATTCTCTACGATAGTAAAAAAATGAAACATAAAATCATTATTGAAAAATCACTTCTTATATATTTTGAAAATAAATTTTCTTCATATTTTGTAAATAAAAATAAGATTTTTTTTTGATATTCATTCTCACCTAAAATATCACTTTATTTGGCAGTGTATTATACAGCAGAAAAAGTGCGCAGTGCTAATTGCAACTAAGTAATTAGTGAAAAAAAAATAAATGTTATTACTGAGTCATCCTGTTGTTTCTCAATCATCATCTGAGCAAAACAATTGGAATCGCAACCCGCAAGATACTGGACTGGACTAACGACCTGTTTCGGCGTTTTTATTGCACAAAGTGACCCTCTGTTGTTATTCGATGTTATATCCTAGAGACGATTTTCGTTGACCATGGACGGCCTGGAGTATGTACGCTTGCGTCTGGACGCTTCTAGGTTGACGACTAGAAAAATTAAATCGAGTAATTATTATTTAGGTTGGGTTTCTTCACGAAGGTTAAATTATATTGGCGAATTACAGTGGCGGCTTTTCTGTGCAAAACAGTATTTATTATTAAACAGAATTGGAATAAATAATGCTTAGAGACAAGATATAAACGAAATATTATACCATTTAATAAACTCGCTGCTGTACGTTTCCCGTGTGAGTGTGACAATTCAGCCGAGCACAGGAAAAGCATTTTTTAGCGTTTGATGAACTCCTATACTTGTTATTGTAGCTCTACAAGAATTGAAAAAAACTGAAAAAGGTTAGAGCCCCGTCCGCCTGTACGACCCTATGACCAATAAACTCGACCAAAACATCGCAACAGGGAAATATCGCTAAACCAGGGTTGGACTAGTATGTATCCAATTTATGTTAACAAAATTCTTACAATTATAAAATAAAATTTTTCAGATCAAAGTCGATGGTCTCCCTTTTATAATTTTTTCAAAACTAGAAAGTATTCTTTCTGTTGTTATCAAAAATGGGAATTGCCTCAAATACTAATTACTGCTTAACCCAATAATGGTGGGATTATACAGGTAAAAGTCGGGAGTATTTCCAACCCTTATTTCAGATTTCAGTTCAACTTACAGCACATATATAAAATGCGTGAAAATGAAGATATATCTGTGATTTAATATTAAAAAAGTTCATAGAAATTTCCATATTCAGTGTTTGGAAAGTTTTGAGACATTGAGGGTTGAAATTCAAAAAGGCAAACAACATGAAGGTTTTGTGAGAAGGAACGGGTGTCGTCCACAAGAGAATAAAAGTATAAAATCCATAGGCTCCGATGCAAAAGGAAAAAGATATTATCTTGCATGCAGGTGGAAAGCATGGTATTTTCAGTAGTAATACCCCTAGGGTCTTGATAATACCGAGATAATTTTGTCATTGAGAATGCTGAAAGCGTGTTGCTTGATAATATTATCAAATACAAAAATGGGTACAAAGCCAACATTGACTTCAGTGGAGGAACACTCCAAAGCAGGTACACAGTAAAACCTTCATAGGTGACACATGTGTAAAACGGGCCGAAGAACTACTAAATATCAGTAGGAATAAGCTAAGAATTATTACAGGCTATTTAACGAGTCATAGCCCGGTGAAAGATCACCTGCATAAAATAGGGTTATATAACGAGGACCTCAGCTGCAGACTTTGTGGCATGGAGACCGTAACCCATATCTTATCTGGACTCACTCACTGGACTCGAGGAGACAAACAATCTTCGGAGAAGCCAATGTGCCACCCGAAGTATATGGCACACATCCAATGGACCTATATCGTCTGCTCGAAGGTACGGGGATAACTGGATGGGTGTAATAAATGTGGGAGTAGAGTACAATAAGCCAACAGACTGCAGTGCTCCCGGCATCAGAACGGCTCCCAAACACACACACAAAAAATCACTCTCAATCCACTACTATTTATTCGATGTTATCCTACTTCATCAGTTTAATTTTTCAGAAATAATAGATTAGAATAAAAAACGTACCTGTTCTGGAAAAAGTTATGGAAATTACTAGCGTAGTACCTATAATCGCTTCAAGTTATTTTCGTCAACACAACCATTGCTTGAATAGCTCAATTAGGTAGGTATATATCGTTATCAATGTAGGTATATTTAAAGATAAAAGTAAATGACCAGTTAAAATAGTTAAATTCATGCAAAGTTATTCATTTAATAAATAGTATGTAGGTTTTTTGTTCAAATATAACGTTATTGGAGTTTACTACATATCGCACAATTGAATGAATATTTACGAAATGGATAAATTTCCAAAAATGGGTTAAATTATTATTCCTACCGCTCAATTCTATCCGGAAAACAAAAACAGAATTGTAATTCGTCCCATAAGCGCTAGCTGGCGGGTATTGTATCTTACGGCATGGTCGCTAGCCGCTGATACCATTAGAAAACTAGATATAGTTATAGTGGCGAATGAATGTCAGTACAAATAATAAAATTTTTCTACGCCCATGTCTGTAAACGTCAAAAATCGCACTGTCAATATTCCTCGAAAACGATCATAAGAATCTGGAAACATATTAATACCAGAACTAAATATTTAAAATAACACTGGAAGCTGCATTTTCAATTTCTGAAAGGAGATTGTCTTCGCTTGAACTCATTTTTATAGATTTTTGCTCATCCAACTTTGAAAATTTGATGACAACTAATTTATTCTATTCCCACAGCCTTGTTTGTCTTTGTTGCTATGGTCACAAAATATGATACACAGTACCTTATGTTTGCAGTCAATTTTATTAAAAATACGTTGGATTGAAACTTTTTTTAAATTTTCTAATAGGTATAGGTATTCTACTGTTAATAATACTAATAAACACTTGTAGATAGAATTTTGTACGTAACACGTGTGATAGGAATTATTAACGCACTTATGTGATTACACGACTCGGCTATGGCTACGTGCAAACTTCACATGCGTGCGTTAATAATGTCCATATCCCACTAATTACGTAAATAACTATTTCCGTCTACTGTGTATTAACATATGCTATCAACGTACTCAAGATTAGACAAAATCATACGTTAATGACAAACCTACATTAATCAACGAATTTCTGCAGGCAACCCAACGCACATCTTATACATTCTATTTATATTGACAGTTAGGTACCAACTGATACAGTCGACGGAAAAGCTTTGTAACTAACACGAGTATTAAAAGGGCAATTAACAATCTCGAACATTAAACATCGTTGGTTAAATAACTATTAACAATAACATGTACGTAATGAGATCTCATAACATACACGTGCGTTTTGAAAAGAAAACTTAAACTTTTTGGTTTAATTAAAGTACAATCAAATTTTTATTCACGTACTACTTTATTTGGTTTATTTACATACTTTTAATCAATGAAAAAAACATAAAAGCTTTTAGCATTAGAGAAATACATTTTAGATTAAAAGAGTTTTCTTGATATGGAAATAAACGTCATCTCTGTATCTGTAGAGTAGGGAGGGTGAGTGTGTCGGCTCACAGCACTTAGACCACATGTGACCCATTGTACATCCTCCCGAGGAGTTGTCCTCCTAGGTCATTGTCCATCCTGTCCTTCTCAGGAAGGTGGACAGGTCACTGGGAGACATCTCCTTTATATCGGCAGGTGTAGGCCAAGACTCACCGAACACACACTCTCTTATTGACGATAACTCCGGACACTCGCATAAGACATGCCTGACAGTTTCATCTTCCTGTTCACACATCCTGCATAGAGGTGTGTCCACTAGCCCCATAGTATGGAGGTGTTTCCTTAGTTGACAGTGACCAGTCAGAAATCCTACTGTTAAACGTAGGTTTTTCCTGGTCATCTCCAAATATTTCTTCGACGCCAGCTTCCCAGGGTCGCCCAGGGTGATCCTGGCAAGACTGTATCCTTTGATTCCATCCCATCTCTTAAGGGATTGAGCATGGGTGTAACGTTTGGCTAGTTCCGCAATTGTCGTTAGGCCGTAGGTGTCACTGGGTCCTAGAATTTTTAGTCCAGCGGCTTCCCTGGCTAAAGAATCAGCAATGCGATTTCCTTTACTCCTGTTGTGCCGTTTAACCCACCTCAGGATAATATTGTTATCTGCCGAGGCGTCAGCTAAATCTTGGTGGCACTCTAGTACTAGCCTCGATATAACACCTTGTCTGTTCAAAGCTAATAGGGCTTGTCTACTATCAGTGCAGATTATTATGTTTTTGCCAGAAATTCCTCTTCTGGTTAGTTCTTTTGTGGCAATTGAGATACCAGCCAGTTCTGTTTGAACCACGCTGGTATTGTTTCCCATTCTCCACTTAATCTTTAGGCTAAGTTTATAGCCTTGATATTGCGCTATCGTTTCCAGATATTTTGCTTTGATAATGGATTGGCACTAGAAATGTTTTGGATTTCTAGGGAGAAGCCCATTTAACGAATACATAAATTCCATGGCGGAGAAATGTGTATATGCTGAGTATTAGGATTGAGCTCTAGATTGTAGTTTAGGTGTTTAATTCTTCCATATTCAATAATGCGTATAGGTCCCTTTAATAGTGATTTTGCTTTGTTGTTAAAGCCTTTAAGAACAAAATTTTGAAAAAAATTATAATAAAATAAAACGAAGTAATAATAAATATTTCATAAATTTATTTTATATAAAAATTTTGCACTTAATAATACATATATACACTCAGAAACGTATTTATAATTCTATTATTCGAAATTGGAATACTAAGGGGGAATGGGGGGAATTGTGCGTATTGCAATCCTTGCTTAAATATCTAGAGTCTAACAAGTGCTGCCACCTAGCGATCGATGTTTCAAGTACAGCATACTCGGAATCGATTCTAATACAGTTAGTTTGAGAAAGTGCTTGGTTATAATTTTTGCGGTATCTGATTTTAGAAGATTTTCATGTTTTATTATTCTCAAAAAATATTTAAGCCCACAACTTCCCACCCTTTGCGTACAATTGCCCCATATGATGGAGAATTGTGCTCTTTGCACTTTTTTGTTTTGTAGTTGCGGTATTTGTTTCTAAAAAATATGAACAAATATTTCCTTTTACGAAATAAAAGATCAATGGTCTAGTCGTGAAAGCACAACTTGCTTAGGTGCGCACAATTTCCCCTCTCTCCCTTGGGATACATACAGGGTGATTCATAAGTTATGGGCAAAATTGTAAATCTACGTTCAGAAGGCCAAAATAATACTATTTTCATTAACAATAATGGGTCTTAGGCTGCTCCTTACTGAGGTACAGGATGTTAAAGCGAAAAAAATAAAATAGATTTTTGTTAATAGATCAGCTACTTTTCTACATAATGACTTGAAAATTGGGTATGAACTAGTTTTTGTAAGGGTAAACAAGAATGTGTGAGAGGATTTAAGTTAACTCGTAGATGTCGCCACATGCGTCATATGAATTAGATGAAATCAGCTACAAATTTTTTATCGCTCATTATTTTACAACTTACTTATTTAATTTGGAGAGCTCCATCATTTCTGTAGAAAAAAGCTATACTTCTTTGATCTTCAAAATATTAACGATTTTTGAGATATTTGAATTTTACTAATTCATTACACTACATTTCACGGTGGTCCTAATTCAAGTCTGTTCTAATGCTGTCTTCGTTTTATTAACTGGCGTACAATAAATGTGTTTTATTATGTAATTTTTGTATGGTTTCATTTTAAAATTATTACCAATTATCAATTACGGTTAGGTAAATGTCAACATTCCATGGCATGCTTGTGTCTTAACAGATTAATGCTACGTCGACCACCGTGAAATGTAGTGTGGTGAATTAGTAAAATTCAAATATCTCGAGAATAGTTAATATTTTGAAGATCAAAGAAGTATAGCTTTTTTCTACAGAAATGATGGGGCTATCCAAATTAAATAAGTTAGTTGTAAGATAATAAGCGATAAAAAAATTGTAGCTGATTTCATCTAATTCATATGGCGCATGTGGCGACATCTACGAGTTAACTCAAATCCTCTCACACATTCTTGTTTATCATTACAAAAACTAGTTCATACCCAATTTTCAAGTCATTATGTAGAAAGGTAGCTGATCTATTAACAAAAATCTATTTTATTTTTTTCGCTTTAACATCCTGTACCTCGGTAAGGAGCAGACTAAGACCCATTATTGTTAATGAAAATATTATTATTTTGGCCTTCTGAACGTAGATTTACAATTTGGCTCATTACTTATGAATCACCCTGTATTATTGTTCTTTCTATATTATGCACTTTTTAAGTATAAATTTAATGTTGATAGTAATTTTTCAGTGGCTTTATGAAAGACATATTACACATATTTGTTTGATTAATTCGGATTATTTTCATTTCGAATCAAGAAATTCTATTAATTAAAAAGGAATTTCAATATGTACATAATTTAAAAATTTATATCCCAGTTGGATAGTTCATCAGGAGGAATGTCGTCGTCTTTGGGAAAATCGTCGAAATTCGATGTATCGCAAGGACTTCTAACAGTTTGTTGAATCGGGGCTGGTAATGTTTGAGCAACCAGACCATCCCAATCGAAACCTTGGAACCATCTGAAAAAATATCAGTATAATTAATATTTTCCAATACCTATATAATATTTTTGGCCTGTTTGCATCCAATTCTTCGATTTTTCATCAGTAGGCTCTCATTCCTAAGTATATATTTTTTGATGTTTTCCAGCATATACGGCAAATCACATGTCATTGTTATCAAGACACGAATAATATAATTACATATCTTCTGTATGTTCCTTGTGGTATATTATTCATTCTTTTTTTTAATTCAATAATGATTTTTATGAACAGAATTTCGGTCTTGCCATGGGCTCTTGTCTCTTACCAATTTTGTCGAATATTTACATGGAACATTTTGAAGCCGAAATAGTAAATAATCAAAAATTAAAACCAATTGTCTGGTGGAGATATGTAGATGACTTCTTCGCAATATGGCCTCATGATTTAATATCTCTTAATGATTTTAAAAAAAATATATATGAAGGAGAGGAATTTGAAATTGAAATTAACAATTTTTTGCCATTTTTAGATGTTCTTATTAATAAAACATCTACAGGGTATGAAACGAGTGTATACCGCAAACCAACACACACTAATAGATATTTGAATTTTGACTCTAATCATTCTATAAGCGTTAAAAAAGGGATAGTAAAATCTTTATACGATAGGGCCAGAATCATTTGTTCTAGTGATGATCAATTTACAAAGGAGAAAACTTTTTAAAAAAATGTTTTAAATAACAATAATTACCCTGCAGAATTTGTAAATAAGGAGATTAAGCATATAGAGCTCATTGTTAATACCCCATAACAATAATATTAATAATTCAGCTAACATAATTTTTAGGAACTTGACAAAACCGTATGTTAAGGGTTTATCAGAAAGAATTAAAAAAATTGGTAACCAATTCAATATTAGAACTAGTTTTAAATCGAATAATACATTGAGATCAATACTAACAAAAACGAAACCAAAGAATGAAGAACAATCTTCAAAAAACTGCATATATCAAATATCATGTGAATGCGACAAATTTTATTTAGGTGAAACATCTAGACCATTGAAAGTACGAATAAACGAACACAAAAAATATATCAAAGATAGGGAATTCTTTAAGTCAGCTATTTGCAAACATGCTTGGGAAGAGGGTCATCAAATTCAATGGGATTCATCAAAAATAATATTAAAAGAACCCAATAATAAAAGACGGAAAATCAAAGAAAGTGCTTTAATACAACTAAATGCAGATAAATGTGTAGCTAGTATTTCAGCCGAATGTAGTCAAATTTGGTTACCAATGTTAGAAAGAGAAATTTCCAACAATCAATTACCTGCGTTATCAGGATAGCATCATAAGTTTTTATCCAGGTTTTCTTATGATTTATAATTTGAATAGTTGTTAATCGATACACATTTCAATACACAAAATCACAAAACTGAGTATACATATTTCAAAAACTTAAATATTCATACACAAAAAAACTATCAAGAAACGCGTTTTATTAACAACATTTCCAATATAAGCGAAAAAAACGCGCTATCCCAATAAAAAAACCGTTCCTGGAACGTGCACTTCACTGGATCCATTTCTAGTAGACTATCATATCGTTGGAATGTCATAAAATGAAATATTTCATTTCACATTTTGCCACAGATATGATATACTATGAATGGACCTTAATAAAAATTTGATAACAAAATTTTGCAGTCTTAAACTTCAAAATAATTTTTGATTGTCTAGTTGTCAAATTTTTTCTGTTGTGTCAGTTAGGGATAAAAATTAATTTCTACTTATTTTTTCTTGACAACGGTAGCTGGAACGCTACCGAAACGTTGAAATAAAGAATTTAAAAATATTGTGGTTTAATTTCCCAAGAAATTAAAAAAAAGAATGAATATAATTACAACATAAACCGCAGATCGTTATTAAATAATTTTGTTACAGTCAACCATACATACACAATAGTATTCATTGATGAGTCCTATTGGACATGTCCACCAGCTGACAGTTGACAATAGCCTTCAGGAAAAACAATTTTTTTGGTTAGATTCTATTAATTTGATTGTATTGTATTGATTTTTTGATTTTTTTATTATAAACAGTCATTTACAGCTTTTAAAATACCTGCAAGCTATTAAAACAATGTCGAAAAAAGAACTAAATCAAAATCAAATAGCTATTAAGGACGTATTGTGCATTGAACGCTTGTTTATCATCAAATTCATTAGGGCGTGACGTCACGTGGATTCTACAAGCCTGTTTATAAAGCATGTCTACTAATTCACAAGTTGACACTAATGACAGTCGCCCTAAGGATAAACAATAGGGAACTTGCCCATTTTTTTTTATTTTACTAAAATGTGTGTTTATATATGAAAACACATTATACCAAATATCAGCCCTTAAATCGCAATACTTATTTCACAATAAATAATTAAAGTTGGAATCGCCACCGGGTATATTCAATTGAAGCAAAATGCGCGGCAGCGGCTGTGACGTCACACCGCACCTCGCGCATCGTAACCGCAGAAAGCACCCGGCCGGCACGAGTTTAACAGCCATTTGAAGCATTTCTTATTGATTTTTTATCGAATTCGAATCGTTAGCGTCAGTTTTTAAGTGTTTAATGTTCATTTTTTTTATTTATTATGGAAAAAACTCTGTATAAATACTGTATCGTTCCTTTGTGTACGAGTACAACTGTGAAAAATCCAGATAAAATTTTCATTCGCGTACCTGAAGATAAAAAGCGACGAATAAAATGGCTAAAAGCATGCAGAAGAGGACGTGTAGGGGATTTTTCTACGAAGAGCAAAGACATTCACGTTTGTGAAGATTATTTCAATGTAAGTATAAATACCTAATATAAATAATAAGGGGTTCGGTAAACTTGTTACTTTACCAGTAAAGCCTGCAATCTTCTATTACCACATACGCACTTGAATATAAAAAAATCTACTAATTTTATTTAGATATCGAGGTACCACCTATTTAGTTAAAAATATTACTTAGGGACCCATAATTTTATACTTAATATATATTTGATTATGTGAAGTTTAAACTGATGGGTGGTAGAAAAATAATGAAATCTCATGTAGTGCCTCACATTTTTGATTGCCAACCAGACAGAAAAAGAACATTTTCAGTTCCTGCAAGAGCAACAGCTGTTAAAAGGGTAAAGATAAGACTTGTTGATGAAGCAGTAGCTTCCTGTTCTACCACAACATTACCAGGAATACTACAAACAATACTACAAAGGAATTTGTGCCTATGATATGGGTATGTATATGATAATAAATGAGCACTGGTGCTTATAGAGATCATTGTAAAAAGTGTTCTAAATGCAAAAAGGTAAAAAAAGATGAAAGGTAGATTTATGGGTAAGATATAATATATAGTA
>CAJUYG010003029.1:10926-35662 GCA_910591675.1 Galerucella calmariensis
ATTGGTCCGAGGTGGGGACTGACCCCCAAAACGATCATATGGTTCTATAGAGTGATTATGCTGCCTATGCTCACATATGCGGCTCTGGTCTGGTGGCCGAGGGTAACCTTGGTCACGGCTAGATCGCAACTGGCACGCCTTCAAAGGGTGGTCAGTTTGGGGGCAACTGGCTGCATGAGAACTACACCAACTGTTGCGATGGAGGTGATCCTTGGTCTTCGGCCTCTTCACCATGTGATCGAGGCTGAGGCGAGGAGGGCTTTCCTGCGCTTGAAACGGCTGGGATACGTGCGAAGAGGGGAAGAGTGCAGGCACGTCAAGAAGCTCCGGCTCCTGGAAGATATTCCAGTTCTGGCTCGAGCGGCTGATGAATGCCTGCGTAAGTACTACTTCGCTACCCCATACAGGGCCATGATACGGGATAGAGAGTCCTGGGAAAAAGAGAGGAATACACAGCTTAATGGGACCATCTGGTACACAGATGGCTCATGCTCCGGTGATAGAGCAGGGGCTGGAATTTACTCCAGGAACCCAAGAACACAGGTTTGTGTACCATTGGGTGAGGGTGTATCTGCATATCAGGCCGCGATATATGCTATCTTGGAATGTGCGCAGATAAACCTAGACAGAGGTTATGTGGATCGACGCATAACCATATACTCCGACAGTCAGGCAGCAATTAAAGCCCTGAGTGGGTATACCAGCGACTCAGGACTTGCTAACGAATGTCGAGAACTACTTGCTAATCTTGCAAGGCGGAACGTGGTGCGGCTAGAATGGATTCCAGCCCACTCTGGTTTTGAAGGCAACGAGATGGCGGATGCACTGGCTGCGGAAGGGGCGGCAGCTCGTTTCTGCGGCCCGGGCCCGACCCTGGGCCTAACAAAACAAAGAATACGCAAGGAGACGAAGAAATGGCTGAGGAATCAGCACCTCGCTCATTGGAATGCTCTGCAGGGTCCTAGACAATCCAAACTTCTACTGAAGGGATGGACTGATGGACACGCCAGGGCAGCCACTGAACTACCAAGGAGTAGGCTAAGGAAGATAGCAGGACTCCTAACAGGGCACTGCTGTATGAGGAAGCACCTCTACAATCTAGGAGTAGAGGAAAGTTCCCTATGTAGGGGTTGCGGCATGACTGATGAAACGTCAGTTCATGTTCTCTTAGAGTGTCCACACTGGGCTGTATTACGGGCGAATCTTCGGAGTCACTGTCATGGCTCCTGGAGACACAAGCAGGCATCCACTGAAAAAGGTTGCGGCTTTTATTGAAGGGCTCGGCTTCATGGATGACTAGGTAGCAGGATTGGCACAATGGGCCCGCCAGTGGCCTCAGTGTCGGAACCTTGGCTTGAGTTGTCCAGGACAAGGCTCGCCTGTACATTTAGTAGTAGTAGTAGTACTCTAGAATTGTAATTTGGTGGTTTTGTATTGATTTAATGATCTTTTTTATTATAAACAGTCAGATATAGCTTTTTAAAGACCTAAGCAATTGATACGATGTCGAAGGAAGCACAATCAAAATCAAACTCGATCAACATAACTGTTGAGAATCACGTCTTGTGCAAAGAACGCTTGCTTATCCTCAGATTCATCAGTACATCCGATATCTGACTGTTCCAGAACACGCTCTTTGGTATCTAATCTAGTGACTTTTAATTGTGTGTGTGACGCGTTTGAAGTTATTTCTGCTAGTTTTTGAATGGACTATATTAACATGAAATTTTCTGCTGATAAATTACTTTGGTATAGGCAACTAAACGTACACTAAAGCTGTATTTTTGTATGACAGACAATGGATAAACGTGTAAAACTATGTTATTGAAATGAGCTAAATTTTTACAGGCGATATCTAGCCAATAAAATCACGTGGAATAAACTTCTTGACTCAGTTTCAACACATATAGCAAGAATTGTTGTAATTTTGATTTATATTAACCACCATTTTCTTTAGGATTACATCAAATTTTGAACAGGGGTGTTGGAATTTATTCAGAAACAAACAAACAAAAATTTCAGGCCTATGGTGATACAAATAATATTAAGTAGCTACTCACTTATGCTTCTTAACATCTAATATTCCCGCTCTTTGGCATCCAAGTCTTTCAGAAGGAACATCTTTGCATAGTTTCTTAATTAATCCTTGTGCTGTTCTACCGACGTTATATCTTGCAAAATCGATCATATCGATTCCTTTCAATATTAAATTATATGTGTTCATTGGGTCAGAAGCTCTGAACGGTGGACTGCAAAAAAACAGAGTTTATGGGATGTTACTAATAATGACAAAAATATATGCATCATTACATTGTTGGAAACTATAAAGATACATACTTCCCACTTAAGAGCTCATGCATAAGAATTCCCAATGCCCAAAAATCAACCGCCTTATCATGCCCTTTATTTAGAATAACTTCTGGTGCTACATATTCGGGAGTTCCGCAAAATGTCCAAGTTTTACTACCACAACCAATTCTCTTAGAAAATCCAAAATCTACAATTTTTACGTAACCTCTTGAATCCAATAAAAGGTTCTCCGGTTTCAAGTCTCTGTAGATTATTCCTCGCGCGTGTAGATACTCAAAGGCTTCTATTACACAGGCTGTGATAAATCTTGTTGTATGATCATCGAAACAACCTCTGTCTCTCAGTATTGTCCACACTTCTCCTCCCAAACAGGCTTCTAATAACATATAGATATACTTTGAGTCTCGAAAGCTTCTGTATAGTCTGAAAATTAATAAACGAATGAAATTGACGTATCATCAAGTTAATTCATCAACAGTTGAAACAGAAACATTATTGAAATGGTTGGGGACTATTTTTGCAAGTTTGTCAGCATTTTTGTTGAACTAACAAGGCGTTACTCCGTTCGCTTATCTTCTTTGATTAAATCTCACACCACTCTAGCTAGACGTCACTTTCTTGCTCAAGAAGTGCTGCTTTACTGTATGACATGATACGGATCCGCACGCCTTTAGCAGCTCCACTAATATTTTCTCCATTTAATGTACTTACCGGCAAATGAAAGGGCTTCTACAGCTCATCATGATACTCCTTTCACTCTGAACATGTTTTTGTTGTTGGGTGTCCACTATATGTTGTTTCTTTAAGCACTTCAAAGCAAATGTTAACGATGGATCGGAAATGTACTGAACTAGTTCTACTCTACCAAATCCACCAATTCCTAAAGTTGCTATTACTTCTAAATCATCTAATTGTATATATTCGTATTCTAGAAAATATATTTGACATGTTAACAGGCACATCGTTTGTATAGATGGTGGACATATGTTTAAAACCAGTAAAATTACCTTGTTGCTCTAAGGATGATGAAGTTTTATTCAGCCTTTCTTCATCGCCGTAGTCTTTCTCTCTTATTTCACTTATATCACCTATTAGCTGCTTAAATGATTCTCTATCCAGAGTTAAACATTCGACACCTGGATGTATAGCTATGACGGAAGCTGTTCTAACGTCTTCTTTTAACAAAGCTTGTTCGCCGAAGTAGTCGCCTCTTTGCAACTCGCGGATTTCTTCTTCCTCGATTTGACCTTGAATAAAAAACAACAATAAGTTAATTTTTTTCCCTCCTCATATTGTAAAAAGCGGATCTTGACACTGTTTTGAGGGACGTAAGTAACAATTACCAAAAAGTTATCGATTGCCCTTGACGATAAGTTGTAAATCAACACACCAGCCTAAAGTGGTGATAATGTATGCCATATAAAACGTGTATTTCATTTATTTCACTGAAGAAAGTCTCAAAAACTAATAGCTCCTATTTCCCAGAGGATATTTAGGATACCTGCAGGCTTCATCTCAGTGGCGTAACTAAGTGCCCGCAGGGCCCGCAGTTGCGGTGGGTCCCGTAGTTTTGGGGGCCCCGGGGACACCAAGCGCCAGCGCAACAAAAATGTGCTAAATTGAAAACTCATTATTTTACTCATTTGTTCATTTATATGATGGGCCCGGTAAAATCCTTGCGGGGGGCCTCGTATTTGATGTTACGCTACTTATTTATCTGTCCATCTTCTATCCTGAGTGTGTGGCTCACTAGAATTCTGAATTGCTGTGCAATTATATTGTTCTCGCAAGTTCATTGAGTTTGTCTGGGCATTCCCACACCATTTTGGAACTGATTAAACAAAAGCTCAGTGCTTTAGTGGTTGCTTGACTATCCGACATTATATTAATCCTTTGCCTTATATATCGTTTGTCAATATTGAACTGGGCACACTTTCTTATGGCGTGGAATTCCTAGAGTTTGCTTAGTATAACTCGCGTGACCTGTTGGTATCTCGAATAATAACTGAGTTTTACGATGTTGGAGGATTAACAACTTACCTGGAAGTCTTTGAGTTACTTTCACAGATCCGCTACTTATAATAAAGAATGTATCTCCACTAGCACCTTGCCGAATAATATGTGCTCCAGCTGGATAAAATTCCTAAAAAATGAATTAGAAAATTTAACATTATGTTTTCTAGTAACTGAACCAAAATAAAGAACACAAGTTTATTGAAAATAGTGGAGATGTACAAAATGTTCATTTACTTACGACTTCTAGAGCATCAGCAATTTTGGCCAAAACATCGCTACAGATATTCTGTAGAAGTGGAACCGATTTCAGGAAATTTAAATTATCTTGCAATCTTTGCAAACCCGTCCTCATCATTATTAGTTGAAAAATTTTTCGGTCCAATATCCATACTTTAACGTCAGTTACAGCTAAAGTGAAAATTGGGAAATTATTGAAAATTACACAAAAACATTGAAGCACCATTTTGATTACAGAAATACATGAATATATCACAAAATCATTATTATAAATAAGGTTATCATGTGAAATTTTATATCAATGGTCGTAGCACCAATTCGCGGTTTATGGTCAACTGGGACATAAAAAAACCACTGACGTAAACTGCTGCAAAGCTGTTCCCATTTGCGTAATCTAAAGTATGAATAAAAACTCAAGTCTTTTACCAAATTTTGTCGAAGAACGCATTCCCTGATAAACTTTATTTTTCCTACTGGGTGTCATACTGAATTGCTTGTTTGTAGTATACAACCAACTGGAAGCATGAGTTTCTTCTGAAAACCTTATACCAGATGAATTTTACTTCGATTTCACGTAAATCACCACAACCAAAAATGTTCACTACTGAAAAAAAATCACAACCAAGACTTTTTTTCAAATATCGGCAAATAGGCAAAGAGTTGCTGCTAGTTTCGAGTTGTATTGCTTATACGTTTTCTTTTGGTGTACTGGTTGTTGTCTATTCACAAGGAAAGCTAGTTGAAGGCTGCAATGCTTCGCTACAATCCAAGCAGCAAGAAGACAAGCTTCTACTAAATCGTGTATCAACGCTAGTATGGTCATGACGAACACCAACTAATCCCCTTTCCAAATCTCATGATCGTTGATACTTGCATCAAGGGCTCCTCAATTGTGAAGCCACTTTAAATTGTGAAAAATGTTTTTTTTATATGTATATAATTACCTCTTATTGACGCTGTTCTAGTACAATTATACAAAATAGCAAGCTCTCCAAAAGCTTTTCCTGGTCCCATAAGTCCAAGGACTTTGCCGTCTTTGATGATCTCAAAGTCACCTTCTCCAGAAACGAACAAATGTACACCTGTTGCACCTTCTTTCACAACTAGTGAACCCGCCAAAAATTCCTTGGCATACATAGCATCTACCATTTCTCTTACTTGAGATGTATCGAGATTCTTTAAGAAGCTGTTATCTAATATTGCACCTTTAATCAGCTGTTTGGATCTGAAAAAAATATTCCATTTGAGATGAGATAACTGAACAAGGAATAATTAGATCAGAATACATTACTTAGCTTAACATAAATATACATTTTTTTACTAACCTGAAGTCTTTTTCGTATTTTGTAATTGATATGTTAACAGCTTCGCCGGTCGCTTCACTGGATTCGGCTGAAACACCTTGTTTTTTGGAATGATTACTACTATTGAGGGTAAGTTGAGCTCCATTAGTCATAGCGTGCTGTTTTTGTATATTGACAAGTAATTCGCCATCTCGACTTGCATTCGTTTGCTGTAGAACACTCTATAAGCCATAATGAACATTATTAGAATCTTCGCATCAAAAAGACGTGAGAGGCACTGAAAAGCAACCAAGAATCGCTGTAAATGTACCTTGGTATTGTAGAAATAGTAACACGGAAATTAAAGGTAGACACTTTTAGTCAGTTGATTACCAGTTGATTACCAAATCTTGAACCACGAGAATGTTGAGCCCATCAAGCTGCTCGACAATACCAACCAGATGAGAAAAGAGAAAGAAGCCTTATAAGTTGATTACATTTTATGGCATTGAGTGTAATGAGCCAAAATACTGTAATTTAAACAGTTTTTACCGTGGGATAAAATTATACACTCACTATGGCTAATTACTATCGGTTTATTAAAGAAACACTTACACACTATAATAAACTTAATTTATATACACACTACTTAATGTCTATTAATTTATCTACACTCGGTATGATAATTGTCGTAATTTATTTTCAGCACTATTTATATTCACTTTCTGTTCACTCACTGTATACTGAAACTGTTTACCGATTCACTGTATACTGAACAACTTCTCGATTCACTCGAAAACCCGCGTATATATAGTCCTTCGAATCTCTAGCAAATTCTTGGATATCTCTCTGCGTATACTTTATAATTCCAGATCATTCGCGATAAACCGTTGGCCTGGTACAGTCTCGAACATTACCTGTTCGAGTACCTTTCTAGAAAGGTCGCATTCATAGTTTGCGACAGGACCGGCTTCGGAATCAGTGAGTTCGTAACAATACTCATTTTCTTAATAGTGCTGATGTTTATTTATAATAAATTCCAATGAATTGGTAACGAGTAATGCCTTTTTGTAACTGGTAATTCCTAGGGCACAGCACCTAGAAGTGGGACATTTACCTAAGTTGAAGCCTGCAGATATCCTAAAACTCCGGGAAACAGGACTAAAGGAGCTACTATTCTCTAAAATTCTTCAGAAAATAAGTAGAAGTAAGGGGACACAATAGATCTTTTAGGTCTCAGTGAATTTCATTCTAAAATACATACATACATTCAGGCTGGACTCATATTTATCATTAATCATAATTTATCAGATTGTAACAACAAAAAAAGGGAGTTCTTTTCCAAAAAAACATTGCATTGACGTATTTTTATTGATATTTTGTTTTGGATTGTTTTTCATATCAACAAAAATATGAGAAATTCTCAGATGACAGTTGGCATATGGCCAGCGTTGAAAATTAATAAAACAATAACAATAATAGATTGTTTATATTTGTGACAAAATTTGCATATATTGAGTGAAATTCAGCTGCAATCGGCTAATAAAATGATGTACAGTATAACCTTGAAATGAGATAATTGTCAAGTGGCAGTTAATTTGTTATTCTTTGTTAGGTTATGATGCACATTTTATCAGAAAATCACAAAATACCGGTTGATTCAAACACACCTTACTGAAAATATTGTTGAGCATGACGAAAATAGAATACTGTGAGAGTTTGAACTCTTATTGATAATTTCTATTTTTCTTTAAAATATCATGAAAACAAAATTGCCTTATGCTTTGGAATTTTATAGCTCACGTAGGGAGCAATAATTCGGAATGATTAGGGTAGGTAGGGATTTTCACGCTCTACAAAAAAGGGCTAATATAATTTTTGGAGATTTTTGCTCTTTTCGAAGTTAATCAAGGTTAAAGTTGCATCAATCTGTATTAAATAAATATAAGTCAATACAGGAAGAAATTTCTCAATTGTCATAAAAATCTCTCATTTCAACAATTACAATTGATGAAAATAAAATTGAGAAACTTTTAGATTAAAAATTTAATTATTTCATTAATATAATGAATTATATGAACTATAAAATTATGATTGAATTTTCAGTTTAGTACGAATACTTTACGACCCATAGTGCATATGGAAAAATTTTATGGAGATAAATTATAGCCATTATAGCGCTCTACAAAAAATATTTGAGAAAATTATTTCATATACTTGACTGGAGCGTCGAAAAATTGAAAAAATGTCAAAATTTATAACTGATTCAACTTTAACCTTGAATCACTTTGAAAAGGGTGTAATTACCAAAAAATTATAGGAGCCCTTTTTTGTAGAGCGTCAAATGTTCTACAAGAATATAACTTTTCGCATTTTCTACGTGAGCTATAAAATTCCAAAATATAAAACATGTTATTTAAATGGGAAATGAAAATTATCAATGCGGCACCTTTTAATATAAATATAAAGATCTCTAGCTATTACAGTATTTTGTTTCCGCCATGTCCAACAATATTTTCAGTATTTTTAAAGAAAAAAATAAACGATTTTTTCAAACAGTGCAGTCCACCTGAATGATTCGTTTTCAGGTGTCATGTTGCGTTCGTCTTTTCATATAATTACGAATACCACAGAAATGCACCAGATTGAACGAAAAGTGACATCAATGGGCTCGTTTACAAAAATTTTTAACTGTCGTAAAACAAAGTAATAAGGATAAAAATATGATTCTGAAAATTTCATGTCAATAGAATATGTCGTTCTCCTAATACAACCAATTAAACAAGCATACCGTAGCGGGGCGAAAACTATGACTGTGACGTCACCGCATATGAAAGTTAATGAGCACTAACATTACGCTTCTGACTGTAACGTACCTCGCGTAGGATTTATTTATTTTGAATTACTTACTAAATTTTTGTGTTAATAAAATAAAATGTGTGGAGCTAATTTAAAAAACAACAGACTCGTTAAATCTTCCAGAAGTGGACTTGCTAATGATTATGAAGTTTTTAATGAAAAACACGAGTACATTATTAAATTAATTATTTATTAAATTATAATTCTATACTATATGACACATCGTTTTTGGCTGTTTTCCGGCCAGAATGATTGAAAATGTCAATATTTTCATAAATACATGCTCTCTCAAATGATATACAGGGTGATTCCAGATGTTGTATTTTATTCCTGGCCTGGTGGACAAAGTTACGGAGATAACGCTACAGGTTACTTAGTAAAAAATTGCAATTTTTTTAACTGCAGACTGCCCAATTGAAGGAGCTTCTCCAAATGCTATTTATGATGGATGTGTGGTGGAAATTAAATCACCAATGTTGAAAAGAACAAGAAAAACTTTTTTTGATGAAGCAGTTGATATTGGTTCCAAGTGTTTACATCGGATTCAAATGCACTTGCACCTCACTGGAAAAAAGCGATATATGTTAGAGCTGATCCGGACTTTGAATCAAATAAAATAATTTCTCTTAAAACATATAATACACTCCAGTTTTGTTAATGATCTACTGAAAAAGATTACCTGTTTTTTGGCAAAAAGCAGTATTTAATAAAATTCAATTTTTCTTAAAAAATTTAAATTAATACAAGCGTGTCATTTTCAATAACTCTCTCAATATGTATTCACAACATTTTTTATAAGGTGATTTATAACGATTCTGATTGAAAAAAAAATGAAATCCTAAAAATACACAAACAAAGTGTGTTGACTTATCAGTGAATGCTTTGAGTCTTTTTATGCTTTTCTGCCATTCCATTTTTTTCGCATCCTTATTAATAGAGATAAATGTTTTGTTAGATGTTTCAATTGTTACTCTTACATTCTGGAACCGCACAATATTTATTTTTACTCTTGTTCTGGTCCATTGTGTCGAATAGTTTGAATTATTTCTTAGCGTTCTTATTTCACAAACATAACACTGTTTATGTTTGATAAAACGTATAATAAAAAATAATGAGCTTATAAGCAAGCAAAGTACTGTTACTAGCTAGGTAGTCATCTAACCGAAAACCGATCGGCGCGGTATCCGCTCTCTGAACGAGAGATTTCATATGCGATGACGTCACGCCTAAAATTCGGAGAATAGCGCTGTTTAATGTTTATAATTTTTTTAGGCGACCTAGGAGTCTCGCTGACGTCTAACTTTTTGCACAGTGCCTCAAAATGATGTGCTCTTCCTGATGGTAAAATTAAAAAATATATGTAAACGAGCCCATTGTACACCTTTGGTACTCGGTGACGGTTAGGCGGTGATCAGACCACTAGTTTTAACCCTACCAAGCATCACAAAATGCGGCTAAATAAGTTTTCCTTTTAGTCAATAGCAATTTAAACACATAATATGACACTTTTATTTACAGTCTATCTTATCTACATTACCAAAAATTGTTTCATAGCATTTATTTGATAATTCACAAAAATATTAAGCGATCCACGTAAAAATTAATAATTACCTTCAATTTGTGAACTTCTCTCTGCAACCTTAAAACTTGCGTTTCTTTGTTACTTAACAGCTTCTTCGTTTCAAACAATTCAGATTGCATAGTTTCACATTTTCCTTCCATATCTGAAAGCTCATGTTTCAATTTCATTACAAGCGACTTTAAATAGTCATAATCATCTGGATCTACTAAACTCTTTCGTTTTATTTCCAAACTTTTCGAATTTCTTTTGATATTCCGAATCACGTCGCCGTCTATGGAATTTTTTCTCAAACCGGATGTAGCTACGTTACCCATAGGTGACAGTATTCCAAAGTCTTGTAGGAATTTTTGGGCTTCGTCGTTTTTATGAGTGGACTGACTTTCATAAGCTAGAGCGGTGTATTTGTGATAGTCTAATTTATTTTTTATTTCCGGATGGTAAATGGGGTGAGCTAATCCTTTTTGATTTCCCATACAATTATCACAGTTTTCAACAGGGATTTTTACAGGAATAGGAAAATTGATTTCCGGATGGTTCAGGTATATATTTGTTTTTACTACGTTGGTTCCTTTGGGATGTTTAGGACAAAGGCACACTTCTGAACTCTTCGAATACCTGAGAAAAATAATTTAAAAAAGTATTAGTACCTACATCTTAGATAAAAGTTTGACAGGCATGATTCAAGGATGAATGTATATATTATGTATATTGGGTAATATTAACTGAGACCTAAAATATAAATTTTTGAATTTTCGCTTGAAAGAATTTTGGGACTCTTCACAAGCTTCCTTCTATTGCTATTGAGCCGTAATTCTTTCCAAGTCTGGTGCAGTGCTGGAATCCAATTCTTCCTTGTTACTAAATTCCGAGAAGTAATACTTTCTCATTACACCACCTTGGGGCATGTACGAGGATGTATTGATATGTAGTTAGCCTAGACCAGTTCCATGCATAAACAAAATATTGCGTTACCATAGCAACGAACAATAGCTCATTAGAAGTGTCAGTATCAATGTCCTTCGTCCTCTCCAAGAAGTTTCGTGTCCAAAAATCCGCTGGGAAAGTTCTTGCTTCAGTTTTTTGGTATTGTCATGGAGTAATCATGATTAATTTTTTTTAAAGGGTAGAACAATAGCCGGAGACTACTATTCGACATTACTGACTACCCTACGGGAGAAAATTAAAAAGAAAAGACGCGGAAAGCTATCCAAAGGTGTTTTGTTTTTGCAGGACAACGCCCCTGTACACAAATCTCATGTTGCCATGCAAAAAATCGTGATTTATGGTTTGAATTACTAGAGCACCCCCCTTATTCACCAGATTTGGCTCCGTCCGACTATCAACTCTTTCCTCAACTGAAAAAAAATTTAAAAGGTCGTAAATTTTCTTCCAACGAGGAGGTAATAAAAGTTTGCAGAGCAAAAAGAAACATTTTTTTTAAAAGGTCTAGAGACGTTGCAGGTTCGCTGTAATGAATGTATCCAATTAAGAGGGGAATATGTTGAGTAATAAAATATTTTGACATTGAAATTTTGTTTGGTTCTATAGTAGGCTGAGAATTTTTCAATATTAATATTATGTATGTTACAAGAATAAAATGTTCTCTGGTAAACCTAACATATGTATTTAGTATGTATTCAATGTTAAATGGGCTTCTTCACCTCGTTTTCTTCGAGTGTTCAAAATATTATACATCATTTAAAAACCAGGAGGAGTGATTTGAATTTAAGTCGGCAATTCTTTAGACCTCTGATTGGTCAGACTCAGTCCAGTTTCACACAACACTTTTTAATATTGACATCAGCTGATAGTTTTCATTTTTGATAGTTCTGACAGATAAATAAATAAATATTGGATGAAAAACCAAAAGTATTCTCAAGCAGTGGGTACATTATTATAAGTCTGTACAGAAAGTACGAGGAGTAATAAACCCTAATTAAGTATGCAAAACCTTTACAGCATGAAATTTTTGATAAATCTCTTACTTTAAATTACATTTCTTTCGTAAATCTAAAAACCAGGTAGATCGACCCCGTATTTGTTTCAGTTGTAGCAAATTTTAGGGTTTCTTCATTGTTAAAGGATTAACAGATAAGCAATAACGCAATGCAGTGGTGTGTATTTTGGGAAAAAAATACGTTTTAAATTATAATATAATAAAAAATGAAAAGAAATAATTATTGGAATACATTTATTACTTACCATTTTATTCTATATCCGACTCGGAAGAGGAAGAATCGTTGTTGACATTAATAATAATAGGGTCGATTAAATCATCACAAATATTGTCAATTTTCCACATATTTGCCTCTACTTTGATAACATGCTCGATACAGTTTGTCCAATTTTCCTTACTAACATAACTTACAGCACTCTCAAACAATTTCACAACATCGTTTATTTTAAAAGTAGTATTTTTTTTTCCAACTTCCCCCTTTACCTGAGCCCATATTAATTCTATGGGATTAAGTTCACAATGATAAGGGGGAAGTCGAAGAACTGATATACCACGAGAAGAAGCCATTTCTTCTACAATGTAGGTTTTGTATTTATTCTTGTTCATTTTTGTAATTCTGTAAAGTTCTTTCCTTAGTGGATCTTTTGGAAACTTAATATTTTTCGAGATAAGCCACTCCAAAAGCTCTGCTTTACGCCAACGACTTGTGGGCAATGCTTCTCGTAACCGTGAATGGTAACTTGCGTTGTCCATAACAATAACAGCCCCTTTTGGAATCAGATCCAACATTTGAACAAACCATTCCTCGAAGACATCCCCATTCATATCTTCGTGATAGTCCCCCGTGCGTTTTGAAATAAAAGTTAATAATCCACCATCAACAAAACCTTCAGAACTTCCAACATGGACAATGATAAGTCTTTTTCCTTTTACAGATGGTGGCTGCAAACCTAACGACAAACCTTCCACGAATGCCTGCCTTCCGCTTTTAATGTTTTCATCTTGCCAAGATTTGGAAACTGTATATCCAGCATTTATACACACATATATACAAAAATATATAAAATAATTATTGTTACAGATTGGTTTGTTTTCTATTATGAATAAACTGTGTTGCCTTTCTTTATCAAACTTACTAAAATTTATGTACCTCTATCACTTTTTTTTATTAAAATTAGTACATCCCGTTACCTCTGACTTAAATCGTATATTCTTTAGCATAGCTGCAACTCATTCGTTCAATACAAAATGTACCTTACGGTATACCCTCTTAAAATATATTTTGGTACGTCTATGAAATCTACCTAAATGAATGATTTATTACTCCTCGTACTTTCTGTACAGACTATACCTTACATTTTTTTAAGTCGGTTTAGCAAGTATTAAGGGAATACTGAAGTAGAGGAACATTATATAGTGCAGAAAATATTGGTGGAATAGGTACCAGGACTTTTGAAAAATTGTGATGAGTGAATAAAAAATGTCGTTAGAAGAACAAAAATGTTATCTGTGCTGGACAAAATTTTGCAAGCTTCAAAGAAACGTTCAGACTTTCTTGAAACAAATTAAATTTATCTGCGTCACCTTTTGACGAGTCAAATGTAGGTACTATTTATTTGTTATATACATATTTGGGAAGAAATCGTCAAAGTTCCTCGGAAGAACATGCCATGGAAGATATAAAACAATATATAGAAAAGAATGGGTTTGGTAGAAAATACATTATTGGTTTTTGAAGTTGAAAAGAAGGAAGAAGGTATCTCAGAAGTATTTGAAAAGTGGTTTATTACACTTAATCCGGCAACATAAGGATAACTGTTGGAAATGCTTAAATTAATACTGCACATTGCTCTACAATGCTATTAATTTTGTAGTATTTTGATTGCCAGAGCATATTATCAATTGTCATATTCTTTTCAATTTAATTGTAATAAATATAATTAAAGTAACTTGACTATCTGTAACTCTCCACCATCAACAATGACCATAATTTGTTTGTTGTCGATGTGAATCTGAATTTTCTTATGTTTGAATAAGAAACGAAACAAGAAAAAGTCTTCCATTTTGTTTAATGCGTAGGTACATCTGAAAAATATACTGCAGATCAGAGCAGAAATCGACTTATGACTAATATCTTTGCTATCAAGGCATATTTAATATATTTGGAACATGACTGTTAACTACGTTTTCGGAGCACACCCTTTAGTAACTAATCTGGTAACTTTTAGTGGTGTGAGTGAGGCTTTTCAAATTACTCCTCCTGGTTTTTAAATGAACTATAGCATACATTAAAATCAAATGAGATAAAAAAAGCAGTTAAAAGTGAAAATACAAATTAATGAACTCGTTCTAAAAATTATATAGAATGGCAATGGTGAACGTCTGTTTCCCGAATAAATGTTTTCCTTACAGAAACTTAATAGTAGGGTCATAGTGAATGGAAATTTTTTCAAATAAATTAACTCTTTTTGAAAATTGAATTGTACGCCTATTATAAGTGGTGACGGCTAGGCGGTGACCGACCGATAAGTCCTAACCAAAAATCACACAACGCGGCTGGAGAAATGTTCACTTGAATAAATCACAATTTAAACAATACACAGTATACACAGATTGAAGGCTTCTGCTTTGTGTTGTATAATACTTAGTAGCCTTCTCGCTAGAAACTTAATCTTGGTTTGGAAAGCTGCTGAATTATGTAGTTGAGCTTGAACTAATTAAGTGTTTCCATTTGGTGATAGGTACTCAATTGTCTAGAGCAAAACTAGAATATTTCCCCTACAGAAGCAGAACAAATTATCCCTTGGTAGATTACCAATAAAGGGAGAAGATGAACCCAACCCAACCCAACCTAACCTCACTTACATGACATAAATATCTTGGTTAAGCGATGATGGGTGTTGGTTAAATGGTGACAAGTGTTGGCTGTTGAATGAGTTTACAATTTACTCGATATAGTACATACACTTTTTGCATTGTAATGTTTTCACGGCACCGGCTATAAACATACTAATGCAACGCATATAAATGACACAAACTTTTTTTTAAACTCGATAAAATAAGAAAGCCAAAGTCGAATAAACTGAAAAATAACTATATTTAGATATTTACACAGCTATTTGAATAGATAAAATTTGAAACTCGAGCCAACCATATATAACTTTACTCATTATATATTATTTAAATTGGTACTTATGAAATAATTGGAAGTGTAGCTTTTTTAATTCGTGAAATTATACGTCGACAATAAGCAGAAATATTTATGGATTTTATTTAACCGGAATTTCCTTAGATATTTTTTAAAAACTATTTAAACTTTATCTCCAATATTTTTGCGGAATTTTTCCATTCCATTTTGTAAGGAAACGGAAGCGACCTCGCTTGGAATATCAACCATGAATATTTGTTTTAATTTAACCGGTCAGAATCAGAAGTTTTTTTTAATTAAAATTCATCGTGTCTCAGAAACTTTCGACCCGTGGGCATGAAGATTTTTTGTCACTATTTAAAGACGAAATAATAATTTTATCGAAAAACTGACTGTGCCAGTAAATTACTCATTTAAATAACTTATTACGAGTTCTCAGCATTTTTTATGTCACAAAAGTATTTTTGTCCCAAATTAGAGGTTTAGAGACCTCGGTACCTCAGCCATTAGGCTCTTTGTGCTTTTAATTGTGCCGTTTAAGTGAAGAAACCGAGAGCCTTTATCAGGCTTAACAGTCTTGGAAAAATGCTCTTTTGGATACTCTAGTCTCAAGAACCTTTTTTCCTATGAGAAAATGATTCACATTCTAAGATGATGTGAAGGGCAGTTTCCTCTTCTTCTATGCAGAACCAACATAAAGGCTCCTCCCTATAAATGCCGATTGTATGCATGTGCTTCTTTAAGGTACAGTGAGTAATCATATCACTCTCCCTATCTGGCCCCTGCTGATACTTAATACTTCGTTAGTCAGCGTCTCCAAGAATTTTTTGCAGTGTTTCCGTTTTGACACGTTTTTCCAGTACAACTGATGTTTAATTTGAATCTACCGAGATGTGCAACCACGTTCACTAACTTTTGATATCCTAAATACTGGCCTCAGGACTAGTGAATTCACTTTCATAAGCTAGGTTTGCTGGGATGTCTGCCATTTCATTGCCTACAATACCCTTTTGCCCCGGAACCCACTTAAGAGTTACTTTAATATGATTTAATAGGGTTCATAGTTTTTGTAGGTAGTCCCAGACCAGTTTGGATCTGATCTGGGGACATGCTAAAGAATTCAGTGCTGCCCCTGACTATCTGAGTGTATAAGGAACTTTGGGCCTCTATTTTTATCGAATCTGGAATAACTATGGGTTCAAGGTACATGCCAGTTCCCATTGCATTCCAGTATATATGCAGCCATTCTCGCTTCCGCTTTAACATCCAGAGTAAGTGGCCGAAGATTGCCGAAAGCGGGCTGCTTCCCATAGCACCCGTTATGCACAGACAGGAAAGCCTCTGAAGTTTTGGTAGCTCTAGTTCGGCTTTCCTCTGATCTGCTTACGGCCATCAAACTAAGTCCTCATATGTAACCATGGATCTCATTACAGTTTTGTACAGCTCCTAATACTTAAAATTATGGATTTAAATTCAATAATATATATGAAAAATGTTTCCCTAAATCCATTTGTTAAGACTAGACAGCTCTATCAAATCCCAAGATATATCGCAACATCGTTGAGGAAGAATATGAAGTGTATTCTGAAGAAAACTTATTTTTTCAACTAATATAAGTAGTATATTTTCACATTGTAGAAGAGCAGCTGGCTCATATTTCAAGACGATGATTGCTCAAAAGCCAACGGCAGTGGCGGTAATGTTGCGTGGCTGGACTTCTTTTTACATGTTATATTTTTGATGGAATCTACTTCATCTTCCTATTTTTTTGTAATAACTTACTTATCTAAATAGAAATTGAATATTAATAGACACATACACGTACATTACCTTATTATATCTGGATTAGAACGCCTCTTGTCTCCTCCATATGAAAAACTGGTTTCGTCCAGACTCAACTTAGCAGATCTCTCTTGGTCAGTAGATTTAGAATGATGAAAAGTCTGACGTTCACTTCTATCGTCCGAACTCTCACTACACGAACATTTTGCAAACAAACTACCACACGTGTGTGATTTTTTAAATAGAGCGCGTGAATTTACATTTTTAGCAGCGTTTGTTGTATTGTTAAATATATTAGTTGGTGATGAATCCTTTTGAGATTGGACCAGCATCTTCAGACTTTGTGTGGACGAATATGTTTATGCAAAAATTAACAATCTCTTTGTATTTGTGTTAAGTTGTACTGATACCAGGGAAAGTCCATATCATATCTCTAAAAATAAAATAAAGCCTGTTAATAACAATATATAAAATATTCCTGGAGAAAAACAATACAAAAATATCTGATAATGTTTGTTTTGTTATCTACTCACACACAAAAGAGCTTGAAAAGAACAGTTTTTTGGTATTGATCAAATCTGTTCTCTTATTTATTATTACAGGTACAAAATATAATTTAATCGAATAATTCTCATGAACTTCTTGCAGTTTATCATATTTCATTATGCGTTTGTAATCTTACTATTGAAATATCTAAAATATTACTGAGTTAACAGACGAAAACATTCTAAAAATATCGTTTTATTCAATAATAAACATTGCGATAAGACGTGCTAAGGTTTATTAAAGTCGATCATGTAAGTGTGTAGATAACTGTTTAACGTAAATGGAACAGTATTCCATATTTCCACATCGTTTAAAAATTCACCAGCGATCAAAGCTTACACAATTCTAAAGTTCAAAAAAAATAATTAGATTCAAATGAAATCGAAGATATAATTCGATCATTTCCTCCGTATCGGTGAATCCTTACGTACATTTAAACTTTTCATAAAGAAATACTACTTGTGTAATTATCTTTAAAGTGGTATGGAAATGAATATAAAAACCGAACTAAGCGAGAACAACAACGTCATCTTACTACTGCGAGTTCCACTAAATTCTGGAAATTTGGCAGATAAACTATTAATGAAATGGGCTGAAACACCCTTGTGCGTGCTTTCCTTTTGCAGAATCAGCTCCAATGTAATATTGGAAAAGAAATAGGCATATATAGCCTGACATTTGGAAAGATCTAGAAGCGCTAAGGCAATCAAATATACTCCTGATGGGGAACTAGAACTGGATGAGAATCGAAGAATACCTAAGCCAGAGTGAGACTTCACTGGCACAACACTCAGGACTCTCATGTACATGTACATGCTTATACGTAATACCTGCATACATCAGCTCTAGTGAATCCTTAAATAATTCACTCGTCGATCAATGGTACACCATTTATCTTTCATTTACAGCTTCATATTTTGGAAAATACATCTTCTTTATCTTTCAATACCCATTATATCATATTTATATCATTATTTTTTGTTGCTTGTTGTTGCTTCCCAAAAATCTTTGATATATCGACAGTATCGTATATTTATTGAATAACTGTAATTTTTGGAACTTTGGTTCTTTACGTCAGGTTATGCTTGAGCGACCGGGGGTCGCGACGCAAAAGATCTGACCGTTACGTTACGTTATGTTACGTTGCTTCGTTATGTGCCTCGCTTGCGTGCATGTGCTCTCTCCTGAGTCTCTCTCTCGTTTACGGAGCAGCGATTCATATGCTTCTGCCGGGAATCGAACCCGGGCCGCCCGCGTGGAAGGCGAGCATTCTACCACTGAACCACCGATGCTATATTAAAATTCTATGCAAAGCTGGTATTCGCAGTGCTGGTGATCTACTTGAATTTGTTTGGATAAATTTTTACTATTATTTCCATGATTTTTTTTGCGCGATTGATCTTTTTTGTTTATTTACAGCATCGGTTATCAGGACAGTAGGTTGTGTTTACTGGTTTCTAAGTTTAACACGTCGGTAAGTGATTTACTTTCCGTTCAGACGTCGAAAAGTAAAAAATAGAAATAAATAACTAATTTCACCAAAATGCAAAATATATTTTAAGCTGATCGAGAAGTATAAATGTCACCTTTGACATTTCGTTCATCTTGAAGAAATTTAAATTATTTTATTCGGAATTTATTTCAATACGATCGCGCAAAAAATGGTATAAGCATCTCGAACGTTAAGGGTAATTACAACGTTTGCATGTAGATTCCTCTCGTATAATTGGACAAAATGATATGAGGATTAAGGTGTCTAGCACATTTACTTTACGAAATACAGGGCGTTGAAATTTTGAAAACTTGAATGTTTTAATTCGATAACTTTAAAATGGATGGATAAATTGATTTGACATTTGGCAGGTTGTTTTGTGCAACTAGTGTGGCCATATCGCACGAGGACGAAGTTTGAGCACGACGCCGTAGGCGGAGTGCTCAATCGTTCAAGTGCGATATGGACAATCCACACGAGTCGAACAGCATATTTTTTCTACGACCCACTTAAGAAAAATCTAGAAAATAAAAATTTCTATAAACTGTAATATAACTTCAAATTGAAAATTCAACAATTCAATTTTATGTTTCCACTAATTTTTTTGTGGTGAACGTACAGTTCTTGAATGTCCAATTTGTATAATGCTACGGTTTCCCTTTTTAAATATACGATGCCGTCATAAGTAGATGTTGCCAGTCGGACTCCCTCATGAAGGGTACCGTATCATTATTAATAAATATTCTGCTAAATATTTCAAATGTCTACCTGTTGTCGTTATTAATATCAAGCAGAATAATTAGTTTGGTTTGCTTACTACTCGACCACTGAGGAATATGCAAATTGTTTATCTAAAACGTCAGATGTATTACATAATTTTTGCTTAAAAGGAACTAAAGTTCTTACCGTGTGTCCCGCGACACGTTCTACCTTTTTTTGTTCATAAATGGTTGTATTTAAGATATTTGGACTGTAAAAAATGTCTTAGTAGCCTGCAAATGTTTTTTTTTCCTATATGACGCTAACAATTCTTTGACGTCTATGAAATCTCATAGCCAGTTTGAGTATGTATGCAAATTTGTTTAGCTTGGTCAAGAGGCTGCAAGTCATTTACTGTTTTTTCTAATCCACATCATTAGGTACTTAGGGGTTATTATCCGTAGTCAACATACTACGTCCATTTTGACGTAAATATTGTACAATTTCTCATAAAATTCGATATATTGGGAGTATTTATTTGGTATATTATGTTTAACCACTTCTATTCTAATCAGATCCAAACATTAGCGTTGGTATAACTTTATGGGACTAAAAAACAAGATAATGATTATTAATACATAGATAGCAGATTATCATGAATGGAACCCCATTTATCTAAATCAACAAATTCACTACATTTTTAAAAATAGTTTGTTACACTGGTAACACAAGTGTAATCTATATTGTTCCAATAACTTTTTCACATACTTCAGAGCGAAAGAAAGAAGAATAGCGAAGAGCAAGCTAAAATGTGGTAGTTTGGACAGTTTGTTTTAACTTTAAATGGAAAATGGAAAACTTTGGTCTTGTAACATTCTTTGTGTGTGTGCAAGTTTTGTCACCTAGAAGAAGAAATGGCAGAACACGTCCTAAGTCAGTGCGACAGCCTGGCAAATGTGCGGTTTTTTGCATTAGGCGAAGAAATGTCATTGACAGAGAGAAAGGTTCAGTCTCCACACTAATAGTCAGGCTGGAGAATGTAATCTAGAGTTTGGAGGACCACAATAGATCTGAAAAGGTCGCAGTGGAATATAGGAAAAAAGCCACCCCACAAAATCTATCTATCTATCTATCTATCTATCCCTTCCGCTTTCCTACACAAATGTTTTGAAAAACTTTGCATTGATGGTAAGTCACTTAATTGAAACGGGGACCACTTCATCACGTGAACGGGCCATTCAGAGAAGACGATTCAATAGGATCAAACCTTATAAGCTTCTGTAATGTATCAAAGCACACTCACTGGCGGATTTGAGGGGGGGGGCATGGGGGCCATGGCCCCCCCTTGATATTGTTCTACAACCAGAGTCTGCAACTAACCCTTTGATTGGTTTCAACAAGTATGAAACACACGTTATATGTTTTACAAACCAAAATTATTCGTTGTATTTATTCTCAAACACTCAAACATCCCAAATCCACATGTTTTTAAATTTATTATTAGAATTGTGGATTTGTGTTTTTGTTTGTTAAGTCACATTTTTATCCATCTCACTAGTTTCAGTTGATTTCAGTATATTTTCAAACAGTGACCAAAGACATATCTTTCTTAACAATAATTTTATCAAGTTTTTGTTCCAGTTTTTTTTTATTTTGAGAGTTTATCATTTATTAGAATTGTGGAATTTAGTTTTTGCTTGTTTCGCCATATTTTGTTCAAACTTATTTATATTATTGTTCACTGGTTTCAGTTGTTTCAAATGAAGAAAATATATATTTATATATAATTCATTTCTATGGATTTTATTACTTTGGTTACAAATTTCCATTAACTCATGCCCCCCCCCCTGAAAAACTCCCTAGATCCGCCAGTGAGCAAACTCTGAGAGTAGTGATGTTGCATACGTTAGTTAGTTAGTGTAATAAGATTTTGTAAGATCCCATTAGACAGTCTAAAAAAAGTTGTATGTATGTATGTGTGTATTTTGGGGTGACATTCACTGAGACCTAAGAGATCTATTGTGCTCCCTTACTTCTACTTAGTTTCTGAGGAGAGTCTCAGTAGTTCCTTTAGTCCTATTTCCCGGAGGAATATTAGGATGTATGCAGGCTTCAACTGAGGCAAATGTTCTCCTTCTATCCAGTAATCTCCTAGGTGCTATCCTCTAGGATTCTGAAGTGCTGTGCAGTTGGAAAGTATGTGGATGGAGGTTTCTTCTTCCATTCCACAAAATCTGCATTCTTTTTCCTCCACTATTTTGAGCTTTTTCAGGTGTCCATTAAGTTTTACTTTGACTTATGCATTCTTTTGATCTCAGCAGGTTGTAGTCACCCAGAAGAGTCTTTGATTGTATAAGCCCTACTAGTCAGTACTAGATCTTCCCAATGGTCAGATCTTCTTTTTTTCTCGGCTTCACTTATTTCTTCCAATATTACATTGGGGCTGATTCCGCAAAAGGGTTCAGGCCCCCAGACAGGTAATTCGGTCCCCCTCTTTGCTAGTTCATCTGCTATTTCATTTCCTTCTATTCTAGTGTGTCCTGGAATCCATAGTAAGGTGACTATGTTGTTCTCGCCTAGTTCATTGAGTTTGTCTAGGCATTCCCACACCATTTTGGAACTGATTACACAAGAGCTCAGTGCCTTAATTGCTGCTTGACTATCCGACATTATGATAATCCTTTGTCTTCTGTATCCTTTATCAATATTGAACTGGGCGCACTTTCTTATGGCGTGGATTTCCGCTTGAAAGATACTTGGGGTTTTTCCCAAGCTTTCAGAGTGTTTGGTTCCTGGCCCGAACACTCCTATCCCAGTTCCTTCTATTGCTTTTGAGCCGTCTGTGTACCATTGAATGACATTCTTTCCAAGTCTGGTAATGGTATTTGGATCCCATTCCTTCTTGTTGCTCATTTCCGTAACGAACTTCTTCTAAAAAAAGATAATTATTGATCTAATTGATGAGGTTGTGGCTATGTTTATGTGTGTTTATGAAATCGCTAAATAATATCACACATCAGGCTAGTGAGTTGCATTATCCCAATTGCAGAGTCCAAAGAAAAGGTTGCTTGAATTCGAACCTGCTATTTCATAAAAATTACTTAGTGGTACCTAGTTATAATTTCAGCTCAATTTATATCATTATTGAAGAAGCTATTGGGTACAAAGATCTTTCCTAGAATAATTAAAAATTTATGTTTATTTTTGGATATACGGAAGCTGTTGAATTGATATTGTTGAATAGCCAAGTCAATATACTGGATTAAAAAATGTATGGAATACTGCCAATTATTTAAGCGCGGCATTGGAGAATATTCAGATATTCAGAATATATTGTAATTTTTAACAGTGGGATTAATTCATTTAAAAAAGATTAACATTATTGAGGTCGACGCTCAGCACTCCAGAGGTTTAATTTAAAAATGAAAATAGTTTTATCATTAAAATTAGAGTGGACGTCATTCTACTTTGTTATTTATTTTTATTCTATTTATAATCAACCCTCAACCAATACGAATAAATCAGTTTAAAGAATTTGTCTGAACAATTAATTTTCTCCCCGTATTTCTTCAATGAATAAACATATTTTAACAGCAATACATTTCTTAGATTTCCTTTTGAGTTTTAAAGGTAATGTAAACATTTAGGTAATTTTGTATTCATTTCTTGTCTGACCTAACTTAGAGGTTATCTGTTTGCTTGGTTTGATAACAATCCGGTTGAATTTTTTTATATTTTTTTAAATGGTTTCTGTAACACATGATTACTGTATCCAGTTTATTTTAATTAATTTTCAGACATGTTTGGAGTGAAAAACAATAGATCGTCCATAAACAAAAAAAAGTTGGAGGAACTGAATGTTTTTTGTTATTGAAATGGAAATAAACATTAAAATGAACAATATTTTGAGTTTAGTTTCCAATTAACTGTTTTGTTCAGAGTGGGGCAAAATGATGCAATCAACAGGTTTAGGAATGTGGTCAAGACAAAAAAGTTCAATAGTGAAAAAATATTTCAATCATTCAATTGATCAAATCAAATAAATTGATCCATCGAAAAAAATTAATTGTACGCTTATTGTAGATGGATATTTTTGCAAATTAATCGACCCATTTTAAAAGTTTTGTCGTACGCTATTAGTGAATGCAATTTTTAACGAATAAATTGTTGCTTCATATATTTCAATAAATCGCAATTTCGAATGTGCCGTTTTGTAGGTTTCACCTGATTTCAAATTCACAATAATTATTGTTTTAGTTTTAGTAGAAAATTTCGTTACTTTTCCCTCACTCCATACATTGTAAACTTTTTATTGCTGGCAGATTGGATTAGATTAGATTGCCTTGATTTATGGTTAAAAGCTCTAAAGCTTTTAGTTCCGCGTTTACTGATATAGAAAATAAAAAAAATATAATAGAAATAAATAATTTTGACATAAATTGCTAGGGGCAATTTTTTATTTTCCCAAAGATTTTGCTTTTTATTTAATCTACTCACCTGAACGACACGGGAAAAATAAATTAAAATAATTTTTCTACTTCCGGCACTAAAACCGTGAGTAGAGAAGTATAGTCAGCTCCGAGTGTCAAAATAGTTATTTATGTAACTAGTGTGTAAAGTAGCCTTTTTTTTAATGCGACAATCACATGAGTCGAAAAAAAGGTCTTTACACACGAATTGCATACAATATTTTTTCTACTAGCGAATATTTAATTAAAATACAAAAGTTTAATAGTAATTTTCTTTAGAAGAATCTTTAACGCTATTATTAATTTCTGATAAGATATATTTTTTTCGTAAATACTCATGGATTTTTGGGGCAGTA
>CAJUYG010003030.1:0-24721 GCA_910591675.1 Galerucella calmariensis
GGTATCTCCAGACCAATTCTCTTCGTGATAGACCTAGAAGCGGTAGAAGGCGTGTTACTAATCAGCGACAGAACCGCTATATCCACTTAACTATCCGAAGAAACCCGACCACGCATGATACCGCGGCGATACCAACACTCCAAAGAGATATGAGACATGCGTTGGGAATTCAAGTATCGATCTCGACATTACGAAGACGAATACTTGCGACTGATTTGAGGTGTCGCCGACCAATAAGAGTGCCCAGACTACAACCTGAGCACAGAGTTCGCCGACTACAGTGGGCTCAAGAACACGCGGCCTTGCCTGAAGAATTTTGGAATTCGGTGTTTTTTTCCGACGAGACAAGGATTTGTTTGGTACAAGATATCCATCGAATACGTGTGTGGCGAGATCCAACGAGAGTTGCTCAGCTTGCCCATGCTCGCCCCGTGCCGCCCTTCAGAGGAGGAAGTGCTATGTTTTGGGCTGGTATCATGTTAAATGATCGCACAGAATTAATTCATGTGGAGGGAACGATGACTGGTGATAGGTATCTCAGAGAGATTCTACATCCTCACGTGAGACTATGGCGCGCAGCTGTTGGCAATTCCTTCGTTTTTATGGACGATAACGCCCGACCTCATCGGACCAGAGCTGTAAATGAGTATCTTGAAACTGAAGGGATCAATCGTTTGAACTGGCCTGCCCTATCTCCTGACATGAATCCCATAGAACATGCTTGTGACATGCTTGCCAGGGCAGTGGCAGCACGCAGAAATCCACCCAGGAGTGTACAAGAGCTTGTTCATGCGGCTCAAGAAGAATGGCGAAATATTCCTAAGCAGAATATCAATAATTTGGTAAACAGCATGGGCAGGCGACTTCAAGCTTGCATAAACTCTAGAGGTGGAAATACTCTTTATTAAAAGTTCTCATGCAGGTTCTCACTTAACCTTTCCTTTAAAAAGAATCAATTTGTATTTAATTTATTTAATTTCTAAGAATACTTTTTATGTTTAAAGCAAGTTTATTATTGGATAATAAAAATTTTTGACAAATATACACGTTTTTTTTATTGAAAGTAATTATTTGATTAATCTCTGATCCATTTATAATGAACACATTTTTGTTTTCGGAGATTTAGGATTTAGGCAAAACTTTTGAATCTATGTGTATTTTTAATATGACTTTCCTTAAGTTTTAAATGCAAAAACTAGTGGATTTTTAAGGAAGAAGTCCTTGGTAATTAATCCAAATAATGAGTCTGATTATTTAAGTGGTTTAATATTTAGTTTATTTTAAGTTAAATGACAATAACAATAAAAAATAGTAATTAAATATGTTTGTATTACTCTGCCCAAAAGGTGATGGACAATATGTATAATGCTCGGTCAATTTGATTATTTGAATAATTATTATCAAATTGCACTCTCATATTGCGCATTTTTCATAATGACCGGGCACTATGTATACTGCCCAATTTATCACTTGGTCCATAACAGATATATGGTTACAGTTGAATGCATCAAAGTTAAGTATAGTTTGTTTTGGCTAATAAATCCACATATCAATAATGGACTTTTCTATGCTATCAATTGGAAAGGATACCATTTTTCTTAAAAATAAGGGTGGGTACCTACCTATGCTATAATATAATACTTTGAAATTTAATAATCATTAATCATTATTCAACATGAGTTCCCAAAATTGTGTGATGATAATAATATTATTAATATTCAACTCATCCATGGTTCAATCAATGTCCATGGTTGATCAATTTCTATTTTCGAAATAAAAAATATAACCCCAAATTCATATACACAACACAATGACATTTGATTTACCTCCGGCCGGTGTAGCCTCTGAACGGTTAATCCGAGTAACCAACAAACATACTTTTCTAATCACGTGATCATACTCTTCTCTACTCAATGGAGTAAGTTTATGAACGTAGCCCTTTAGAATCTTCTTCAGCTAACTGGTCTGCCATTTCATTGCCTTCAATCCCCTCATGTGCAGGCATTCATATTAGCGACACTTTGTTGTCTCTTGCCAGCATGTTAAGGGACTCTATACTGTTTTCAAGCAGAGCCTAGCTGTCAGTGAATACTTTAATTGTATGTCCGGTATATCCTCGTATATCCAAGGCTAACTAACATTCTCTTTTCAAGTCCATTTATACCAGCCTCAGTTGCAGTACAATAATTGTCTATTATATAAGTATTCTTCCCTCTTTCATATCTATTATGTCTAGAGATGTCTAAGGGCCAACTGCACCGTTTCTTCTTCTTAGTACCTAATACTTTCATCAGTGGAACTTTATTCCTTGTGTAAAACATGGTATAATTCAATGTGAACAGGCAAACAGGGATTTTTGATTTTGGTAAAAATAAAATGTGACCGATGTGACACCAAATTCTGCTAATGAAAATGACAATATAAAATATAATCAAGTGAATGAAGAGCTGCATCTCCCAGGAATTGATAAATGGATAAAACTACAAAGGATGTGCTTGCCCGTCGCGGCCCTAATTCCACTAATGACGAAACTGTATATTTGATGTGTGGCAAAATATAAAAATAATTATATTCGTGGGAACCACAAATTCAATTAATTCCAGGTAATCAAGAGGCTCTATATCCATTATTAACTCCATTTTGTTTGATATAATAAACTAACCTCTCTATATTTTAATAATTTGGCCTGCCAAGTGCCAAGACATAACCTCACTTTCACATAAGTAGGACTTAAGTAGAACCTACACTTTGACTCACGTTAAGAACGACTTACGACGCGGTGCAGTCACACATATTTCCTAAGTCTCACTTAAATGCTTAAGTAGCACCGGTGCAGTTGGCACTAAAGCTTATATTTATAATTTATGAGTATTTAATTCGAAAACTACAAAGTCGTGCGGAAATGATATAAGTAAATATAATTTTGTTCGTTTGGACTTTGAAGGTTATTTTGTACACACCAGTACTAAACTAGCTGATATTCGCTTCAGTTAACTGGAGCTAAGGCCTAATTAAAATCCAATTATCACACGGAGCAAGGGTTTCACCGAGAGAAGAGTTATTTATAGACAAATAAACTGATTTGTTTGACCCCCCTTTGTTTAATACTAACATTGCTTATTCAATATTAAGAAACCATATTAACGTTAAAAGATTGGGAAATTTTGATATAAAAAAATGATTTATTCGAGTGTAATTTCTTTAATGTGGAGAAATTTGTTCTTCTCCATGCACACCTTTATACAATTGTTTTTCAGAAACTATAAAAGTTTACGAAGCACTATATAATATTTTGTCATAAAATATAACGATGCTATTTGGGTAAAAATTGTTTTCCTTACCCAGAAAAAAACCTAACATCTTGAATAATATTCCATCACTTTAGAACAACAAATTAAATTTTCATAGTAAATCATTTGAAAGTTTTGACAGAGATTTACATTTTTTAAATAAGCCTATAGATTATTAGCCTCAAATAACATCTACTTCATACCGAAAAAATAAGTATTTGAGTATATTTGTACATTTATTGTTACAAAAGAAACTTCTTTACTCCAAATCTCATATTTCTTCACCCGTAAGAAATCACATTAGCCCACAAATTATGTGGCAATTAATATAAAGAACTGTCACCCCACCCTGCCCTATTATTCAGAATCGTACCGGTCGTTGGGAGTGAGTCAGTGAAATTTATAGATAAAGGATATATTATGTGAAATTAGATGAGTTTGTGCAATTTTACTGATTATTGTGAAGTTTGTAGTTAAAGTGCTCTGGACAAAAATGAGTCTAATAATATAGAAATGAATGAATTCCAGAAATTGTGAAATCTCTTTGAAGGTAAGGAAATGAATGTTAGGTTATATTCAAGTAGGTAGAAGTAGCAAGCAAGCGAAATGTACTTCAAACATACACATTTCCCAAATAAACCTGTCAGATCTAGGTACTCCAAAAAACTACGATGCATGGGAAAAGCATTAATGAACACACTTACGGTTAGACAAAGGGTTATGTTTTAGATCATGTAGGTATGTTTAATTTTAAAAATGTATGCTTTCCTATTTTAAAAATGTATAGCTTTCATTTTAATAGATCAAAATATTCAGCAACAAGTCTTTTATTCCTATCCTGTATTCCTACTAAACAGTTTCATGCATAAATAGAGAAGACAATTGATTTTTATTAGATTTAAACATGTTTGTCATAAAAATACTGTCATTTTAATCCGTGTGAAGACTAACCATCGACGCAATATAGGTATTGTTCATCAAAATTATGGTTCGGTTTATGATGAATATGATTAATTTTAGTAAAAATTGATAGTTTTCTTTAGAAACATTCGTTTCCAGCAAATAAATATAATTTGCTGGGACGATACATTTTTACAAATAAAAAACGTATCTTTAACCCAAACAATATATTTTTTTATGGTGAAGAAATATATTTTACCGAGACAATACATTTTTTTATGATAAAGAAATGTCATTCTGCCATAAAGTAATTTTTTTATAATAAAACAATATAGTTCGCTTGCAAAAATAAGTATCTGTTATTGGAAAACTACTTTATTTAATTAAAATGCTTTCAAAGGTTAATATAACTATTTTGTCATTGTCCCTTAATAAATAATGTTCGAGACAAACATGATACATTTTCACAAGAATAAATATAATTTTCGATAGATGATTCATTTTATTAATGACAATGAATATGGTTTTATTCATAGGTAATATCACTTCCCGAACTTGAAACAAATCCTTTCTTAACGACAAATTAAATATTACTTAGGCCATATGGAAAATCATATTTGTTTGACATAATAAGATTTTGATTGTCACAAATAAATCTTTTTCTCGGTGTAATTGCAGTATTACGTTAAACTCAGTTAAGCTACCATTAAACGTAACGTTGTGAGTAGGCAAAAAATTGAAAAAAATTGGAGCAGCAAACAATCTAAAAGTTTAAAAATACTATTAACATAATGTTAAGTAACCAGATATTATTATTCTCAACAACATCACGAGTAGGCGTATGATGTTTTTTCCAATAAAATCGATGTAAGTCGTAACACGTGATACATCCAATAACAAAGGTTTTACGTAACAAAGAAAAAAGCTTTTAGTACTAGCAGCAGCGACTGACATTTTGTTGAATTTAATTTCATCATAATTAACACAATTAACATCGAGTACCATTGATCTTATTAGTAGGGGAGCCCACGAGGCTAAATGGGGATTTACTCGAGCGTCGTAGAGACCTATTGGGATGCAAAGCTTAGATGATAAGAAGAAAAAAATGTTATGTGATATATACCTTTACATCGGTGGGGGAAGCGGCTATAGATTTTTAAATATGTAAAAAAAAACTGTTGCATAGACATCCTCGAGCGCATCAGATATTGATAGCATCAATGCCCTACGTATTTTTAATAATGTACGTATGTTAATCTGATCGTTTGCATGATGCGGGTGGTTGTATTTAAGGGTTGAAAATGAAAAAAAATAAAAATTTTATCGAGCGCGTCAGATTTTCTAAGGGAGTGTTAAGTACACCAAAAAAAAGCTCTCATTCACTATTCTGACGATTTCGATGGGACGCAAACTCGCGGCCATTTTCATAATGTGCAAAAAAAAAACCGCCATTTTGAAATACTCAAGCGCGTCAGATTAAGATATATATGGTTCATCTTTATGTTCTAAACGTACTGTCTAATAATCTGACGATTATCTAGAGGGATTCGCCTGATCTGACAAAAAAAAATTAGAAAAACGGTTCATTTTAAAGGCCATCCCTGCAACTTCCCGCTAATTCCATTCCTGGGCGCTTGAAATTGTACTTATGACATTTTTGAGCTCAAAATATAATTTACGTGATATTTTGAGTTCGCTGAGTTCAAAGAAATAATATTTCTATGCATTTGAGCTCTCTCAGCTCGAAAGTCTGATAAAAGTTTCATAGAACACTATTTTTGGAATTTCCAAACCGCAATAACTTTTGAATGGATCAACCAATTTTCACGCGGTTGGCACCATTCGACGCAGTTTTATCATCCTCGTAAGTAATTTTGCAATTTTAATTGTTCGAACCACAAATTTCGGAGTAATCCCGAAAAAACACTTTTTCGGGTTTCTTTCGTTCACGATATCTCTCGAACGAATCAACCGATTTTGACCAGCTTGGTGGCGATCGACGTGGTTTTTCAAGTTCAAAGGCGGATTAGTTTTTGAAGTTAATCGATAAAGCCGGTTAAAAGTTATTCCAAAAAAACCACATTCAAAAAAATTTTTTTCTTATTTTTTTAAATCATTGAACTTAATTAATTAAAAAGCTCAGGAAATAGCATGCAAATAAATAAGCGTATGCTTTTTTAGTAAATTACATGTATTTATAAAAAAATTACTTTAAAAAAAGCTTAAAGAGTGAGAGAGGAATAGAAACGCGGAGAAGGAAATGTAGGTATCACGCAGCTGCACGCATTTAACTTGATCGACGAATTTTTGTTATTTCGGCTTGCGGAAATCGTCAGATTATATATTTTTCATTATTCTTGAATAATTTCCTTCAAAATAAAAAAAAATTTAGCTACGCTCGAGAATGTCGAGATAACGTTTTTTTTTACAACTTTGTTGCCCTCCCCTTTTTTTACGTCACTCTCAAATTGTCAGATTAGTGGAATATACACTTTTTAGGATGTAATTAACTCACCCTACCTTAATCTGACGCGCTCGAGAATTTCTGATGGTCAATTTTTTTTTACTAATCTGATCCTGTATCCTTAACGGGCGGCCTTATATATGGGCCTCATGTTTTGTGGAGGTACTTAACCGGGTACAAGGTATCCCCCTGTATATTAATCTGCCGCGCTTTAGTAAATCCCGAAATCCCCGCTTGGGCTCCCCTACTATATTGCCATATACGCTCTTAAAGAAGTTATGGCGATCATTTTACAATTTTTATTCCTGTCTTCTGATTCGTGACGATAATGGTATACAGTTAATTATTGTTTGAAAAAACGGTAGGCGTGGAGCCATTAAGACAAAGTACTAATAATGAAACACCAGTGAAATATGTCTATTTAATTGACGGGTGGTCCACCCCTCGCCTTTCTTTACAAGCAGTACCTGTTGTGAATACTTCAAATAATTGAAAGTGATTTTATCCAAGTGAGGATAAAAATCTCGTTTTGTGGCAAAACAGAATAAAAAATCAAGATGTGACCGATTGTTGAGGATGAAGGAGTTATGATTATAATTAGTGTTGTAGGGTAGCTAAGAAAGCTAACACCATTTCTACCATTGGAAGATCTTTACAATTATTTCTAAAATAATAAATAAATAAAAACAGGGAATGCGATTCACGCAAATTAAAATAATAATTATTAGCGGGTTTTATTCCATATTTATAAGCAATGTGAATCAAAATTTTTCAATGATCATGGTAGGTATACGAAGAATACCGAACAGAAAAAGCTTGTGGTCTAGCGAGAGGGTAATAAAGTATATTCAGACATTGTATAGTTCTCACGATCTAAATAACTGACTTGACTTGACTTAGGCTTGAGATGCAATAAAACCCTAAAACTTTTCGGACTTACCATGCAGAGCCGCAGTTTTTGACCACCTGCAAATATAATAACCTTTTTGGTATGCGTCATCGATTGTTAATGTCCTTCTAGCACATTACGATGGAAGAAATGGGAAAAAGGCATGTCTGTGATTAATCCTAATCAAAATATCACAATAATGAACCGTTTAAGTGTATTACAAACGTAAACCCTAACCTTTTACTTGAGAAACTTGATTACCTAGATGTGATCTAGTTGATGTTAGATTACTCACAAGCACAACCTATAAATCGGGAGAATTTACAGCCTTCAAAGTAGGATGCAGACGTACCTTTAGTAGCGGCAATGTGTCTCACGTCTTATTCTAATATCCCATTGACAGCTCTCGTCACGTCTGTACTCTGTTGTTTACGGTCAATTATTATATTACTTATGAAAAGTGAATATTAATCTAATTTGTTATATTTATTTGAATAATACAAAAATATGCCTAGATACACGGGAAAACATGAGCAATTTGAAATTTCTCAAGTATTTTCAGTTAGAAAAAAAAGCTGGTAATTATTAATTCCATAGCCTCTTCGAATTTGGCTGAATACGATCCTGATAATTTTATTAATCAAATGACTATGCTTCCAGCTTATGGAAAATAAAAGACCAGTCAAATGCGGATATTTTGATACCAACTTATTCGTCTTGAAAAATAGAACATTTGATAACATTGCGCCAAAATCAGTTTATTTGTCAGAAATTTTCGACTCGGTTACATAATGCAATAGGACACCACCTGCTACAATGAAACAGAGTCGGACTTGTGAATATAGTTGTACATACGATGAATACCCGTTTCGTCGAAACAAAATAAAAGGATTATATTTTTCAGTTGTATAAAGATATGATAGATTATAGATTGCAAATATTTATACCTGACAGATCCCCGACAGGTACTAGGAGTATGAAAGAAAAGGGCGTATCCATCTAATTGTAGACTAACAAGTTTAAAACTACAAATGACCAGTTTTAATAAATAATCGCTCTGTGTGCTAGAAGTGTGCGTATTCAATTTAGAGATTTTTTAATGTCAAGTATTTAAAAACTAAGAAAATGCACTGTTACGTTTGTGAACAGAGTTCGTCCTAGAGGATTTCGGCGTTGTGAGGAATTAAACGATCTTCCAGAGGGATTTCAGAACGCCGCCCGCCATCGTAGAGGGAATAATAATTTGCATCAAAGAAATATGGAAAATGGTGAGGTTATTCATATTAATTTTTATAGACAGGTTATGGCCGACATTGAAAGGGATAATGTAGGAAATTATGAGACTTCTTGTGTGTTTAATTGTGTACCGCAAAGACGCAAAATCTGTTTTGTTTGCGATGGTAATAGAAATCTACAGACAATTTCTTTTGAAGCCAGGATAGATATATATTTAAAAAAAGAAATATTCGTCCCAAAAGGTTCTTTTTGCTTTTGCATTTTAATGATGAAGGGAGGTTGTCGGAGCGCTGCGTGCTAATCCTCACAACGTAGTCATATCTCCTAACGAGATATCACAATGGTTCCGAGCATTAAGAAATGCTTCCTTTGATGCTGTAAAAAATCAATTTCACTCTGAAGACAATTTTGATGATGAGGACTTTAAACTTATGAAAAACTTAAGTAAAAATAATTTTGTGGACATATTTACGTATTGCAGTGACATTGTTGTATATGAAAGAACTGAAGTCATTAGTAAAAGAGATCTTATTACATTTTTAATAAAACTAAAGTATCCCACATCCCTATCCTATTTTTTTAAGAGTTACCGATGCCAACAACTACACTACAAAATACTACAAAGAAAAAACAACATATAAAAATTAACCCACAAAATTAGGTCGGTTCAACCCTGTCTGGTTTTATTTATTCAATTCTTATCTCTTTACTTGGTGGAATCAGGTGGAATCTGTAATACAGGTTTGTTTATATATTTTCTCTCTGTCTCACTCATACAATCTTCGTAAGTGATTTTGAAAATAACATCATTAATTGTGAGTTAATTATAAAAGTCACAACATTGGCGCAATATTATCAAATGTTCTATTTTTCAAGACGAATGAGTTGGTACCAAAATATCCGCATTTGGGTGGTGTTTTATTTTTCATAAGCTGGAAGCATAGTCCTTTAAGGTTAGCTATATGTCAAAATGGCAAATAAAATAATTTTGACAAACCGAAAACCCGGATATACCTACGTCATAAACGATGACGCACATCAAGAAGGCTATAGAATGTACTATAATAAGAATGACCCAAAAGTCTTATAGAGTTTTCAGGTAATAATTTATTATTCGCCAACAAAATAAATACGACGTTGTCACGGAAATACTTTTATGGCTTTATTGCATGTCCTCATCCCATCTCAGGTCAGGTCATTTTCTTAGATCGTGAAAAGAACTATACCTTCCGACAGTCACAAGTTAACATTCTAATGGAAACAATCATTGTTAATGCCTTATCAATTGAATCATATACAGGGTGAGTTATGAGGAGTTGTACAACTGTACCTCGTATGAAGACCCCTATGTGGAATGTCGAATGTCATTTAAAAAGGTTTAAAAAATGTACCTTATGTATGGTTAGGCTTGAAAGAAACACAGTGGCATTGAGTTATCCAAGCCTGTTAAGGCCAGAACCATTTTCACTTATGTTCAATACGCCTGATAGCTTTTGTAGATTATCAAGTCATTTGTGAATAGTATATAAATATTTTGAGTATTCCAACATGGTTCCAATATCATCAAAAGGTTAAAAAGTGAAGAACTTAATTATGGAAGTAATGTAAAAAAAATTGCATATAAATTCAGTTCACATTTTTTTTCTCTAAAATATCTATAAACATAATATTGTTTAGGAATATTGATGAGGCAAACACATAAAACCGCAGTAAAATCTTTACCGCTAATAATAATTGTGTTAATTGGCATCAATTTGGTTATATAACTTAGCGAGTGGTTACTGACACCTGCGAAATTTTAAAATATGCAAATCAGTATCTCTAAACATGATTCATCAGAGGTTGAACTTTTACTGTGTAAGTGGAAGATACTCGTTTGCAGTATCCAACTAGCCGAAACAGTAGTTTAAGCGATTGGTTTGCTATACCGGATATAATATAAATACCAATTACGTCATAGCCATAATTGGTCGTTATATCTGACATATGTTGCCAACTCATTGAAATTTTAGTAGAATATAGTAAATGTCAAATTAAGTTATTAAATATTCTTCTTTCTTATTTGGCTGTAAATAGTAAGTATTACTAATAACAGATGTATTAGTTATTGCACTGTCACTTATTAGTTTCATTTCTCTTTTTTTTGTGGAGGCGTTTTTAAGTTAGATTACTATTTATAGCTTGTTGAATATTATTAACAGTTATTATATTATGTGATGATGCTTATTGTTCAAAATAACAAATCATGCCAAAAGCTATGTAGAGCGGTTAATTTTTCCAAGCATTTTTGGTCTTAAAAGAATAGTTCTTCAATAACACACTAATAAAACAAACCATAACTTGAATGAAGGAAATAATTTACAAAGAATATAACCAAAATAACACAAGCTTCCAAATTGTACCTAATTAACATTTTACAACGCTGCAACAGAACGCATTATTGTCAACATCAAATTTTTGCAAAGTCCAATCACACTTCTGTAAGCTTGAATATAATTTAATACAAACACGTGTTGAGTGACAAAACTCGTTGACACTGGATTGTAGCAGCAGGCGAATGATTAAGACAAACGAATCAGTGCAGTCACAGTTTGACAATTTTAGATACTTGCGTGACTGAAATAACGGGTTGTTGCTGACATATAGAAAATGGTGGAAATATATAATAAAATATTATATACTGTCATTTTAGACTAAACTATTTTGTCAAATTAGAAAGTGGAATTAACTGTGGGTAATTAAATAAAATGAGGAGAATTTTGTAGGTGCATTAACCGGAATAATGATTTTGATAGGCTCATCTAACATATATTTTTATTGAAATTTCTGAAAGAATAGATTAAATTTGTAGGGTATGCATATTTTCATAATCTTATCTCGTGAAAAATTACGAAAGTCCATTTATGTGATGGAAATCAGACTTTATGTCATGTAAAAACGAACCTTTGTATTCAAGAAAATATATTAGGAGCAAATGGAAACAAATTATGGGTATTGTATAGCTCCCGAGTGTAAAAACACAACTATAACCACGTTATATACAGGGTGATTTATTAGTGCGATAAATTCCAATATCTTGAAAATGGTTAAAGATATTTGAATAAAATTTTGACTGATTGTGGTCAGCCTAGAGGCTGATATTTTAAAATTAGTCGCAATTGTACAGCGTGTTCCAGAACGCCGTACCAGATCAAAGTTATATATTTTTAAATGGGACACCATATATTTTACTTCAAATTTAAATTCTGCTTGACTTCGATATTACAATGATATAATATTGCAATGGGTTATACATCGTATTTAAAAAGTTCTGACCACTTGTTCCTGTAAATCGTAATGACTTCAACGCCCTGTATACTTTAAACTGCACAATTTAAAATTATTCTTTTATAGCCATACGTCTGTGATAGTCGTCTAGTACTACAATTCAATCGAACTGATTCGATATCTAAGGAACCGTATATAGGGCGAGCCCAAACTCGAATACATTGGTTTCACAATTTTTTTAAATGGATCACCCTGTATTTTATATCGGTAAATGAAAGTTACTTCACTATACTTCAAAATTTATCGAGTATTCCCTATACCCAAACTGAATAGTTTTTGTGATATTTCTATTTTATGGTTAAAGAAAGCCAACAATAATAAACTTACTCATACTTATTTATTAGCTATACTGAAATTTATGAAAAAATCAACAACAAAGTTATAAAAGTTGCTCAAAGTGACCCCCCTTTACATTTATACATGCTTGGAGACGGTCTTGAAAAGATCGACTTACATTTCTAAGCATTTGCATATTATCATTTTGAAACGCCTGCCTTATTCTAGTTTTCATATCGACTGGTGTAGTAACAGGTAATTGGTACACCAGTTCTTTAATAAAACCCCAAAAGAAAATTTCTGCTTTATTCAACTATGGTGTTCTTGGTGCCCAAAGAACTGGTCCTGCTCGTCCAATCTATCTTTCAGGAAACATATCATTCAATTGTTCCTGAATGAGCGCGTTATGGTGAGTAGGAGCTTCGTCATGTCATGTTCACACTTTCATTTTTATGGAACGTAGCCTCGTCACCAAATAACACTTGTGTTTTTTGAAGTCCCCATTCACAAAATTGTACCCTCCCCTCAAAATAATTACCTCTTAACTCTTGCTGTAATTGAATATGATAAGGATGCATATGATTTAATGACAAAATTCTTTGCACAGAGCTGTAACTTATTCCTTGATTTCTTGGGATTGTACGAAGGCTCGTATGAGGATTCTCAATAACTGCTAGTAAAACATTCATTGTAGCTTCTTCTGTAATGACAGTTATAGTTCTTTCTTCCCTCTCATAATCACCGATCCAGTGCGATTGAATCTTTCTAATAACCTTTCAAAAGCAATTTTATTTGGTTGTCGGCGTACTGGATAACGTTTATTATAAATTCTCATTGCCAGCAGACAATTTTTTGTACTCTCACCTAAAATCCACAACAAATCTATCAAGATTTCATGGGAGAAATTCATTTTATTTAAAAATGCTATGACAAATGTCATAAATGTAACAAACGAATTAGCACAACGTGAATATTTGTTGATATTTCAGAGCCTATTTACTACCAACCTAATTACTAAGAACGCTAATGATGATATGGTTCTAATTTAACTATTTAGAAGAGCTCTAAGAAACCTGATCCTTCTGCATGTGTGGTGGTACTATTATCGACCTTTTAAAACCTTTTTCTAAGTAAACAACTTTCCTAACATGTCAATTGTTGTGAATTAATTTTATTATCTGCTGTTTATTGATTTTTTTATTAGGAATAAAATTTTTAATAACAAAATAGAAATATCACAAAAACTATTCAGTTTGGGTATAGGAAGTACTCAATAAATTTTGAAGTATAGTAAAGTAACTTTCATTTACCGATATCAAATACAGGGTCATCCATTTAAAAAAAATTGTGAAACCAATGTATTCGAGTTTGGGTTCGCCCTGTATACGGTTTCTTAGATATCGAATCAGTTTGATTGAATTGTAGTACTAGACGACTATCACAGACGTATGGCTTTGAAAGATTAATTTTAAATTGTGCAGTTTGAAGTATACAGGGCGTTGAAGTCATTACGATTTACAGGAACAAGTGGTCAGAACATTCTAAATACGCTGTATAACCCATTACAATATTATATAATTCTAATAGCGAAGTCAAGCAAAATTCAAATTTGAAGTAAAATACAGGGTGTCCCATTTAAAAATATATAACTTTGATCTGGCAGGGCGCTCTGGAACACGCTGTAGAATTGCGACCGATTTTAAAATATGAGCCTCTAGGCTGGCTACAATCAGTCAAAATTTCATTCAAATATCTCCAACTATTTACAAGATATTGGACTTTATCGCACTAATGAATCACCCTGTATAGTAGATACTATATCCAATGATAAGAGAGTGAGAAAATTGTGGCAAAAAACCATGTGGAGATCAGTTTAATGCCTACTTAATTCAAGTAAACGTAATAGTTATATAGCGATGAATACTTATACTATATCAATACAGTTCACAGACACACCTTGTAATTGTTAATAACAACGTAACGAAAAAATAAAGACTGAGCCAGCATGCTTGTCTGTCGGCGAATCAAAACCAAATATAAGGTTTTCCAACAATAATATTTTGTTAAATTTTTATCCGATTGAACTATATTTTTTATTTCAAAATGATAGGGTTTTTACGGAGATTACATTAAAAAATTAATACGAAACTGAAAGTATTACTAAATTATTAAAGTCCAGCTCTGTGTACTTCCGCGTACATATAAATGAGGAGGATTTTTCAAGTATGAAAACTGCCACGCTATATCGATAATAACCTACCTGACGGTCTTTTAAATTGTTTATATAAAGAGGTATACAGGGTGGTCACTATTTCAATTTTCCATTGCAGTTATGAATTTACTTAACAAGAAAAAAGTTGAGTATTTGCAGGAGTAATTTAGTGACGTTTGAAAATTTCTAATAGCAGAGACCGTTTTTAAAATATTTGAAAAATGTAGATTTGACAACTTTTGTTTTTAATTTCGACTTCTTTTTGTTTTGAAAATAATGAGAGATGTTCCCCACACTTTTGGATTGGTTTGAAATTGTTCAGTTAACCTGAACAGTGTTTTCAAAAAATAATTGTCTCATTTACAGCCCTGTAAAACATTTCTAGAATACTTTCTTATTAGCTTTGGATCATCTTATCTTCCATATTGATTTGAATAAACCTGTCGGATTGTAGAGTTCAAATTATTTAGAGAATTTTAAAATAATTTTTCCTCATGACTAAATTAGAAATAAAAACAGAAGATAAAGTGTACAAATTAAATTAAAGTGCATAGTTGTGCTTTATCTTATTTAGAAACAAAATAAGTATAAGAATAACAAAATGTGGATATAGTGAGATGTATCGAGATTAAGATAGTAGAGAGAACAGAGAATAGAGAGGAGGGTGAAAAGGAGAGGAGAGAAAAGGTAGAAGAAAGGAGACAGAAGGGATATGGAGAGAAACAAGGGGAAAGAAAAAAGGAGAGAAAAAAGGGAAGATGGAGAAAGTGGTGAGAAAGCAAGGAAGGCATGTGCCTGAATAATTTTACAAAATATCAATGCCTCATCCTATGTAATGATTTGTTGTTCTAATGGATACGTTACGAAATAATTTTGTAATATTGGTAGTTAAAAAAAAAACACAAATTGGTTTTGATGGGGGTGGAGTACCTACACATAATTAATGATACATATTAAATAAAACCTTGATATTTATCTCTACGAAAGTGCGCAATTTTATGCAAAGAAAAAATTGTTGGGTATAACAATACGGATTATGTCATTTTTCACTGTAATAACATTCAGCGTAATTTTTATAACGATTTTTTTTAACAAACTGCTAGTTAAGAAAATAGTTCATGCCGTTAGTCCAGAACGTTGAGAAATTAAGCAAGAACATTACCCATATCGAATTTTCATTTACGGTGAAGTCATTATAAAACTTCATTAAAACGTCGGTTACTATTATAAATTAAAATAGCGCTGATATTAAATGGAAAATAATAATAAATACGGTGTACTCGTTACTGATACAGTTCCAAATAACTGTATAAGTGAAATTGAAATAAGTCATAATCAGAAGTCGTGAGGTATAATTTAAAAAATAAATTTAGAATATAAATTCAAATGTTCATTACTAAAATGTATCTGAGAACAGTCAAGATTTGGGAAAAAATTCCATATCTGTTGTCTTTAAACCACTCAGATTGCTTAATTTTTTTTTGTTGATGTTTCTTTCGTCCGATAGGTACTTGAAATAAAATACAGCTCAGATATCTCACAGTACCGGAAACAATTCATGATATTTTCTACTTCCTTCCAAATAAATTTCCTTTATTTACTATTTAACATTTCCCTGAATATAGTACTATGGTACTGTGAGAGTATATATACAGGGTAGCTATAAACCTGCAATAAAATAGTTATCTTTTTTATTTGTTGTTAGTTATTTTTGTTTCATTTGTTTATTTTGAGTTTTGTAGATACCTACCTTATTTATTTTATAACAGTTTTCAAAAGAGAATTACTGGTCTTAATATGTTACTTAAGCGTCGTTCGGCCATCTGCAATAGCGTGCGGAAAAGTATCACTTTCCGCACTAGTTAGGTGAGCTACTATGTTCTACTGGCGTGCGGAAAGTCCGCTTTTCCGCACTTTTTCAGTGTGGAAAGAGTCACTAGTGCGGTAAGTAAATTTGTTAAGTTTTTGGGGAGTAAATTAGGTTCTGGTCGACTTCGCGACCCTCGGAATTTCATGTTAATTTTATATTTGTTTGAAAGCTTACCTTAAATAAAGCAGATTAGAACAAAAATTTCGCTGGATCATTCAGTAATTACTTCAAAAATCACGATTTTAGTTCAAAAAATTGTACTTTCTCAACACTAATTCATGCTATTTCACGATAAATATTTTCACTTTAAACAGTAAAGGTTATTATCTTGTACTAAATGTCAGTCTGTTTCACACAAAAAACCGGAAGAAAATACTTAAATTTTGCCAATTTTTAGAAATAGTCGTAAGCATAAATGTTTTCGTTTGACACTTAAGCTTATAAAATTACACTAAAATTTTATGTCAGAGCTTATGTCTAGATATCCTAGGTTCACAAATTAGGATCAGGTGACACTTCCTAACTGCGTTGTCAAATGGTCTTAATTTTCTTCCAGCTGAATACATTGTAATAAATTACATAACGCAATATAAAATTATTTGCATTTATAATCATGAATAGGTATTTATGTAATGGTTGGGTTGAAATTTTTTTTCTCATTCTCTTGCTCCGTATTTAATGATATTTTGGTTACACTTTGATCTGTGTCAGTTGGTCGGGAAGCGGTATGATGTGTTGAATTATGATAATTTTTTTTTATCTAGTAGTAGTAGAAATCCCATGAAGTCAGGCAATTTGAGGTGAAGTGATATATTCCCTTCCCCTTCTCGAAAAAGTGCCTAATAATTTGTATTCCACATGAATGCGTGCCGGGTCGACGATTCGCCATTCGCGCGCGCTCGCTTCGCTTGCGATATCAATCAATCCAGATCTTTGAATCAGAAAATTCATTTATGAGCATATATACTGACTTCCCTTCCCCTTTTTGGAGAACATCATATGGAATAAAAATCATTTTATATTCATGTCTATCTATATACAAACATGTTTATTCCCTTCCCCTTCTCGAAAAAGTGTCTAATAATTTGTATCCCACATGAATGAGGTTTTTCGATCCATTTATGAAAACTATATTTTCCCATTTATTCAAATAAACATTTGTCGAATGTGAAATAATAATATAAATATAAAATATGGCTAAAATTGAATAGAACCCACTGGAGCTGTGTTCTTGCGATTATTTTAAAAACCCTTTTTTTTCTATCAGCAATATATTCGTGATATTATGACGAATATTTATATACCTACTTATTGGGACATTTGACGTAAATTTTAAACTAAAAACCACAAAAGTATAACATATTCATTTATTTTTACTCTATCGTCATAAAATATACGTACCAAGTTAGTACCTGTCGAACATACAATATTATGTCTAAAAAGTACATTTTAGATCATAAAGTTAGTAAGTACATCGGTGTTATATGAGAAAAGATAAATCTAAAATCTTGGTGTTATTTCCAAGCCGTAACGAGCTACGAAAATGAAAACTGGCAACATTGCCCATTCACCGCTGTTTCTTAAATTTGTGACCATCCGATATCGAGACAAAATTGTCAAAAACTGTCAAATATTTTAAAAAAAATGGCGATATTCTCTTTCAAAAGTGAATAATCCAAGAATTTGTTTTTATTAAAACGTTCTATAGCAATAGGGCTTTCTATTAAAAAAAATCGTTGCAAAATTACGATGGTCGCGAACCTTACCGGACCCGTAAATTACTGTAAAATTAAGAAATTTATTAGAATTCTGCTATAATTTTTAATAATTTTTTAATTGCCCTGGTACAAGCCTCATCAAATTAATTTCAAATAATAATAATTTGTTGATGTATTTAATACGTTTCTCTACGTTGACTTTTGGTTTTTTTCCGCATGCTTGTGGAAAAAATAGTGTACCTAGCACGTGCGTAAAGTGACTTATCCGCACTAGTTGGGTAAACTACTATTTCGTCATAGTATTAACTTTGGAGCAGTTACGTTCTTGATACTTTAGGTAGCTTGATAATCCCATCTCTACTTATAGGTTTACAACTGTGACATTTAACAACCGAATATTATTGATAAAAAGTATACAGCTTATAAAATATTAAACTTATAACAATATAAGAGGAATTTTTTCTTGAAGAAAAAAGAAAATATGATTTTGAATAGTTTATTGTCTGAGACACATTTAAACTGTGTTTTATAGAAAATATCGGACGAAATAATTGGCATTCAAATACTGGAAGCAAATATAGGTTTGTTCCAGCTCGCTAGAAAACCGTAATGTTATGGTTCGAGCATGCGCGCAAAAAAAAGAGCGTTCCAAGTACACGCTGGGACAGTTACAAAACTGTTTCTTTTACGTTCCAAGTAAATATGTGACTGTTCAGAAACGATTTGGATGCTATCATTTCGATACTTGCCCACAAGCAGAAACTGTTTGAACCGCGTTGCGCAGTATACGTTTTTCAGCTTTTTGGAACTTTAGTTCTTTACGCCAGGTTATGTTTGAGCGACCAGGGGTCGCGACGCAAAAGATCTGACCGTTACGCGTTACGTTACGCTGCGTTATGTTACATTGCTTCGTTATGTGCCTTGCTTTTGCGTGCTTGTGCCTCCTTAGTCTCTCTCTCGTTTACGAAGCAGCGATTCATAATAATAAATATGCTCACACCCGGATTCGAACCCGGGCCGCCCGCGTGCAATGCGAGCATTCTAACCACTGAACCACCGATGCTATATTGAAATTCTATGCAAAGCTGGTATTCGCAGTGCTAGTGATCTACTTGAATTTGTTCGGATAAATTTTTACTATTATTCCCATAATTTTTTTTGCGCGATTAAGGGGTCTATCTACTTTTCGAAATACAGGGTGTTGAAATTTTGAAAACTTGAATGTTTTAATTCGATAACTTTAAAATGGATTGATATATTGATTTGACATTTGGCAGGTAGTTTTTAAATGTAAAAGGGCATATTTTGAAAGAAATTGTAGTTTGTGCAACTAGTGTGGATATGATGGCCATATCGCACGAGGACGAAGATGAAGCACGACGCCGTAGGCGGAGTGCTCAATCGTTCAAGTGCGATATGGACAATCCACACGAGTCGAGCAGCTTATTTTTTCTACGACCCACTTAGGAAAAAATCTAGAAAATAAAAATATCTATAAACTGTAATATAACTTCTAATTAAAAATTTAACAATTCAATTTTATGTTTCCACTAATTTTGTGGTAAACGAATGTTCAATTTGTATAATGCTACGGTTTCCTTTTTTAAATATACGATGCTGTTATAAGTAGGGTATGGAGGGTACCGTACCATTATCTATAATAATGAATATTCTGCTAAATATTTCAAACGTCTACCTGTTGTCGTTATTAATATCAAGCAGAATGATTATTTAAAAATAAAATTAACAATAAAAAAAATTCCTAGCGGGGAATCGAACTCGGGTCTACCGCGTGAGAGTCTGGTGTGCTTACTACTCAACCACCAAAGAATATGCAAATTGTTTATCTATAACGTCAGATGTATTACATAACTTTTGCTTAAAAGGAACTAAAGTTCCTACCGTGTGTCCCGCGACACGTTCTACCTTTTTTTGTTATTGTATGGAAAGTGTGGTTGTGGGTGTTTTGTGACTTTGTGAGTTATATGAGCACCACGAGGTATTTAAAAATAGATTTATTAGTAGAATAAAGTAATTCTAATAAGAATATTATGGATGATGATGAGGGAGATAGTGATTTTTTTGTCTGATATATCTTCAGACGATGACGTTGAATTTGGTCTAAACGAACCAAGGATAAAGAACGAAAATTATACTTCACATCTGGTTTCCAATATATAACACACTGTAGTGTATTCATCATCTACAAAATGTCCACAACGTTAAAAGAAATAAATTTTTCTCACCCTGTATTGCCCGGCTATCCAGTCTATCTAGCTATCTAGGTACCTCTGTCGTATCTCGTCGTCCCTTAACCCCTCATTATTCATTGTTGTGCGAAAGTGTTCACAAGTGCAGTGTTACAAAAACTTAAGATGCCGAAAAGAAAACGCGAATCTAGAAAATCTAAGAACAAGTACAAAAAATTATTTGAAAAGTTAATGAGTAAGCTGGAAAGCAGCTCTTCAGAATGTAAGTACAATAATTATTGTTATTTTTTGGTGGTAATAAATATGAAAACAAACATATACGTAATTGCTCATTTAACGTGAAAGAGTTGTCCTTTTTGGTAATTCTTTTCACAAAGAAACACTGATAAACAGAATATGCAATAACTCTACTTTATGTGGGTTGTGTAAGCCAACGTTCGTACTGCCACTTTATGTGGCACAGAATGTTACGTATTCTGCCACCCCGGGGTTGAAAATCAGTAATTAAAATTAGCGATGCGTTTATCGATCGTCTGTAACGTGGACCTTATCTTTTTTTCCTTAAACTTACCTGGCTTGTTTATGCAGGGTTTTTTCATTATCAGTAAAGAAATTGAAAGGTCCACATTTTATTTTATATATATATATATATATATATATATATATATATATATATATATATATATATATTCTTGTCGCTGCTTCTACACAGTGAGCGAATAAAATACTTTCTATTGTTATCATTGTCATCCTGAAAATGGTGAATTTTCCATTTTTCAGACTGATAGACAGTATACGCAATAACTCTACTTTATGTGGGTTGTGTAAGCCAACGTTCGTACTGCCGATTTATGTGGCATAGAATGTTACGTATTCTGCCACCGGTGGTAAAAATCAGTAATAAAAATCAGCGATGCGTTTATCGATCGTCTGTAACGTGGACCTTATCTTTTGTTTTCTTTAATTTACCTGTCTTGCTTATTTCATTATGCAGGGTTTTCATTATCAGTTAAGAGATGAAAAGGTCCTCATTTTATAGTTTATAAAATATTTCTGTCGCTGCTTCTACACAGTGAGCAAATAAAACACTTTTCATTGTTGTTCGACATCCTGAAAATGGTGAATTTCCCATTTCTCAGGTGATGAATCTGGATCTTCCTCAAGCGGTTCGGTATACGACTATAGTTCAAACAATACCACACAGAACCAGGTTCATGTGCCTACAAGACCAGAATAGGTCTCTACAAAAGGAAGTTATCTAGATGATCGATCTTCTAGGCGCTTACTCGGAGAGTGAGGAAGCAACAGGTTCTCCTTTGAATGATCAAATCTTTACACGTTGGTCTTCTTATATTCTCAAATGGACCGATAAAGATCATCTGAAAATAAAATAATGAAAAATACCCGACCCATTCTAATGGGACCATACTCCAAGTTTCTCAGGTCAATGCTGAAGTACAAATTCTGCTTTTAAATAAACAGAAAAATACTGATATATATTTATCTAAAGTTGAAAATAATTTGGAGAAAGGAATAACCGCTTTGAGTTAAGCCCTGAACCAAAGATTACAGAATTATTCTGTAATATTTGCCTGAACAGTTCACTGGACAGGCCAGAGAAGAGCGAGGAAACAAACATTCTAGTTGATGCTGCAAGGCTCACAGCAGAAGGCATTCATGGAATAAATACACACAGACGGTATTTATTGTCTTCTTAACTATCCGCTTCAGTCAAAAAAGCAGCCCAAGACACACCTCCGGGAAAATATTCATTCGGTAATGTTTTTTCCGAAAAATGCAAGGCGGCTAAAGAAGTTGAAAACACCAGCCGAGATATCAAGATCCCTGATTCCTTCGAAAATCAGAAATCTTCAAACTACAAGCGCCGGAATTTTAAAAACAGGAAACGAGATTCAGTTCAAGTTACAAAAATGACTTTGAAAGGACGCCAACCGAACCTTCGCATGTCCTATCGAAATATACGAAACCGTCAACATCATAAGAATTTGTAAAAGTTGAGGAGGGAGTGCTACCGACGGAACCTCCAACATCACAGGGATCTGTAGAAGTTACGCAGGTAGGTAACCTGGCAAGTAGACTGCGATATTTTGTTCCTCAGTGGCTTAAAACAACTAAAAACCCTTCCATTATAAATTACATTGAAGGCTTCAAACTACCGCTCAATTCCAAACTGATCCAAAGAAATGTTTAGCATAATAAAACATTCACTATAACTGAGAAAATTGTCTTGGAAAAAGTTATTCAAGAGTTAATAAGCAAGGGAGCTCTGAAGAAATGCAAAGAGAAAAATGGATGGTTTTTATCGCCTTTTTCCCTTAGGAAAAAACCAAGTGGCAGTTTCAGGTTCATTCTAAATTTGATAAATCTTAACAATTATATTTATATCAGCGCCACATTTTAAATTAGAGGATTCCCGAACGCTTCAAAATCTCTTGTATAAAGACTGTTTCATGGCTTCTTTTGATCTATGGGACGCATATTTTTTAGTTCCAATTGCCATATGTTATCAAAAATATTTAAGTTTTTCTTGATAAGGAATTATATGAGTTTTCTTGTCTGTGTTTCGGTTTAAATATAGCACCATACATTTTCACTAAACTTCTCAAACCAGTTATGCAACATTTAAGAACTCAAGGCATCTTATCTGTAATTTACCTTGATGATATTTTGATTTTCGGTAAGGACCAATATGTATGTTCCGAAAACATGAAAACATCTAGACATTTATTAGAAAACCTGGGTTTCGCTATTAATCATGAAAAAAGAGATTTTATTCCTTTTCAAACATGCCAGTTTTTAGGATTTATATTCAATTCTTTGAACATGTCAATGTCGTTAACAAAAAAAAAAAAATAATAAATAAATAAATAAACTTCATCTTTTAATTAAACTGAAGACCGAGAAAACGATCCAAATTCATGAATTTGCTGGGATCTTGGGGTCTTTAATTTCCACATGTTCCGCAATACCATATGGTTGGTCACGCACACTAAAACCTTTGGAAAATATTTAAACTTAAAAAAATCCCGTTCGGATTACAGTGCGGTTATGTCTACCAGAATATTTACACCCAGAAATTGATTGGTGGATAGATACATTAAAAAAGAATTCAAATTTCCATTTTAAGCGAATATAGTTTATTGTTGTAATATTTACGGATACCTGGACAACCAGTTGGGGTGCATTTGCTAACGGGGAAGCCACGCATGGTTTTTGGATTATAGAACAACAAAATTGGCACATTTTAATTCAGTCACACCACAAATCTGGGATTGGTGCAAGGAGCTAAATATATATATCTTTGCATCATACATCAATACAAAAGACAACATACAAGCTGACAAAGAATCGAGGTCTACATCGATCGAAACTGAGTACGCTTTATGTGGAAAAGAGTACATCAAAGTCATGAACAAGGTTGGTACACCAGAACTTGATTTATTTGCCTCAAAATTGAATACCAAATGTGAAAAATATGTATCATGGCACAAAGATCCCGATTCTTTTACAGAGACGCCTTTACAATCTCATGGTACGATATATATTTTTATGCTTTCCCACCTTTTTCCTTGATTCCACTAGTGTTAAACATAATAATCCCAGATAATGCAACAGGTATATTAATTGTACCATACTGGCCTTGGCAAGCGTGGTATCCATGGAATTTGTTCAGACAGAGCTTGAAAATGGAGTTTCCTACATCAGCCTTAACACACACAAATCCGCTCACCCTTTACTGTTTTCATTTTCAGAGGAACAGTATCTATTAATTAGAAGATTTTTGAAAGGGATCTTCAAAACAAAACTTATTTTTCCAAAATACAAAATAACGTGGGATCCAAGTATCGAACTAGCTTACTTGGATACTCAAAAAACAGTACCTTTATCTATACAGAAATTAACATTAAAACTAAGCAACCTTACTTGCTCTCACAGTAGCACAAAGGATTCAAACACTAACTAAAATAAAAATCAATAATATAAAGGTTTATCAAAATGGAAGTATTAATATTTTTATCGATGACATTTTGAAAACATCAAACCCAAAGAGATGCAAACCAATTCTTTCTTTTAACGTTTTGAATCAAAACCTAAACTTTGTGTAGCATCAACATTGCTACGCTACTTGGAAGTCACTTCTAAATTTAGAAGTGGAAACAATCAGCAATTATTACTTACTCTTAAGAAACCTATTCATCCCGCATCATCCCAAACAGTAAGTCGTTGGATAAAATCGACACTTCAACAAAGCGGCATTGACACCAATACTTTTAAGAGCAATTCTACCAGGCATGCTTCTACTTCAGC
>CAJUYG010003031.1:0-24715 GCA_910591675.1 Galerucella calmariensis
ACAAAAGTCATAGAACGAAATGACATCGTTCAATTTTCAATTTACCCTATGGCAGGGTTAGCGACATATGTCGCCAGCCCCCCCCTCTCCTTTGTTAATAACTTTTGAACATCACTTGTACAAAAATCAATTATGCTTGTACAAAAATGAACATAATTAGTACAAAATTGCTACGTATTCAATTTTATGATTGAGGTTTTGGGGGGGCTGGGGACATGTACATGAAATAAGACTAGAGATGGAGCAATTTTTCCAGCAGCATGAGTACAGTGATGTTTTCTTTTCCATTTCCCAGTTTAATATTATATAAACTTTCAACTCCTTTTTAGGTCCTAACACCTTTCCAGTTTTTGGACATAAGGAGAATCCTGACTCATCCCCATTAAATATTCTTTCAGGATCATCAAATATGGCTTACAAATTTCTCTCCACTATAGGAATTCATTAAGTTCTCTGAACCATTTTCTTGTGATTTCTTCGCTTTTACAATTGCCCCAGCTTTCTTAATTCCTTCAGCTTCTCTTAAAGAAATTTCTGGATTGCGTTTTATAAAATTTTTGTACCAAGTCTGATGAGGAATTCCATCTTTAAATGGTAGGTACTTTTCCAGAATCTTTTGGTATCTTCGATACAGTATTGAAGAGCGTTTCTTCATTAACCGGAAAGCCACACTTCGCAGTGTTAATCATCCTTTCTTTGACACGGTTTTCACTATCAACTGTAAGTAGTGGAGGTGGACCAGGCTTTCGTAAGTGATCAGGAACTCGACCGGATATTCTATCCAAAATTGCTGTTTTCGGGATATTGAAAGTTCTGCATGCCTTTCTTATACCCATTTTATTTTCCCGGATTTCATATAAAGCCTATTTCAGGTCTTCTTCTGAATAAGTATAAAGTACCTTTCGCACTTGCTCTTTTTGTGTTTTTACCATCCTTGATTTTTTTATAATTCCTTCTTTTGTTTGTATATTCTTCCTTCCTTTCGAGACTTTTCAAGTGTTGTGAGAGTCACTAAAAAGGTTTAAAAAATGACTTCTTATCCCTTTATATATGATGGTCGAGAACAGAAATGGACTAATCTGGTTTTCGACCACCACTTTTCATCAATTATTATAATAAACTTTTTTTAATTAATCAGTTGTAAATGGTGATCGCAAACCAAAAACGAGAATCTTTATGGCTATTTATGAAAAATTGATGTAAAATCTTTGTATACAAGTACATACTTCACTAATATATATTTCTCAAACGAAAATAATATGTTTGTGAACTAGTTCTCGACCAAGGCGGTCGGAAACTGAAAATCATCAGTTTTTAAACTCTGTTTCTCGACCATCAAGTATTGACAAGAAAAAAATAGTTGAGTGCGTTTTTTTCATAGTAATTACAAAACTTAACTCTTCCTTAACCCAATAAAACATATAATGCACTCATTAATTTGAAGTCAAACAAGTTACTTACTATTTTCGGTCACACCCTCACTTAGCACAGTTTTATATACGGAGCCATTATATTTCTCTATGTACGTAGCTTGGTGACTGACCAGTGCAAACGTCAAATGTTCACTGGTTTTTCGCGGTAAACGAAGATATCTATTCACAGTAGCGCTACCTGTTCCAGATATATGAAAGTTGTCGGAAACAAATGAATCACTTTGTTTAAAGAACTTCGCGGCTATTTTACTTATTATAGGAAAATGGAGATCTAGAGCAGGTCGGTGAACAGGCACATTCACCCTATATCAATCTTCAGACGCAGAGTGTAACCAGCAATAAATAATTCTCCTACCACGAAAATTCAATGTTATTTACATCAGTAGAATACCTACTAACATTAAGTATCTGTATACCTTCAACGTGTCAGCAATACACACTGTCCGACCGCATATTCACCTTTCTCGTACGACAAAAGCAACAGAATATTATTTCGACCTATTCGACCACATTTGTTGCATGGCTTACCAAACAGGACAATTTCGATACTTATATCTAGTTTGACACTTTCCTACATTCATATTCAGATGTAATGTTTGCTTTTGATTTGGATGCGAATTTTAAGGCCATATTTGGTTCTTTGTGTAACTGCTTGGCTGACTTCCGATCATTTGCATTTTTTCGATTAGATACCTACTGCATTAACATTGGCTGGCTCGCCAACGTGTTTCTTGTTTGTTCTACAGCCCGAATAAATGCAGCTGCTTTCTGTATAAGGTTACAGCATAGAGTAATAAGGTTACAGTAGGCTCGACACGAAGTATATAGAGACCATAGAGTAGGTTATTTCTCTATGATATAGACGTTCGCGAAATGCATCTTCGTTTGATACCCAGCACAATTCTTAATAAAATCAATTCATTTTCGAGTGTAGCGAATCATAGCGAATTCACATCAAGAAGATGCCAATGTACGGAGGTGCGTCAAGTAGCACACTCGAATTCCCTGATCATCTTGAGCAAATTAAATTATCAACAGGCATGCAATAATCTTCAAAATTCCTATAGCCTCAAATTTATTTTGATCCTCTCTGTCTACATATTGGAAAGTATTGTATATGGCAATTTTCACTTCATATGGTACCTATGCTATTCTTTTAACTGGCAACTAGGTATAATTCTAACTACTGACTAGGTACCTACTACCCATAGACAAAATAAATATTATATTTCTCTATGGTATGATACTACCTTCCAACATTCAGATCAGTGGTGGACCTATGGGGGGCCCCCAAGCCTCCTCCCGTGTGACCCACTAAATATGGAATTAAGTTCTGAGCTTAAAATTTGGAGGCAGAAGTGGTGGGGTCAACAAGCAATTCCAAAAACTGCTCTGGATGCTCTAAAAAAATGTAATCATTTATTTTTTCCAAATTTAAGAACGTTGCTTCATAGTTCATATTCATTGTATTACCGGAAACAACAGCTACCGCGAAGCGTAGTTTTTCCGTTTGAGGGTGGCTCAAAACATACCTTCAAAGAACAATTAGTAAACTAATAACTATATTTTTGTAAATACCTACCATCGCAACCATTCTACAAACAACCAGCTATTTTCAAAATCAATTCCAGCAATTTACCATATTTATTATATAACTCTTGTAAAAAGTTAATTCAATATTGTTTCTTTTTATCCACACTTCCCATTTTAATAAGAACATATCAACTTCTTCTGCAACAAAATAGGACCATGCAAATCATGCCAGTCCTCACAAATCAAATAAAAAAGCATTCATGATCAATCCTATGGCTGATTTCAAGCTTTTTTAATAATGTATCTTTAAAAAATAAGAGTTGTGGAAATGGAAGATAAGGTAATTTACAATATAAAAGATGTAAATTTAAGCAGTTTTTACTAAATATATCTCGAACAAAAAATTCCAATAAAAAACAACTAAACTCTTCAATAAATGTAATTCAACTTTATAAAGCCTACCCAAATAAATAAACAATTTAAAAATCAATAAGTATAAAACAATCATCTCTGCATCCTCTTCATTTTTCTCTCCATTTTCTTTTGTTTCTTCTCATTGACCTCGGGTTCAGCTGCACCAGGTTGCATAAAATAAGGTTGCAATATATTCTTCCACAATATCCACCCACCTCGGAAGGGTGCTAGTAACCACAAGTACCAAAAGTAGTTTGAAATAAGAGATGATAATAATTGGCAGCCAGCTGTTAGTATGATAACATCTTTTACATGCCTGAAACGTGAGTTATTAATTAAAATATCTTCAAGAGTTTAAATGAATATACCTACTCTGCAATTCCTCCTTCCATGTTCAAATCTACACCACTATCCAACAGCTGTCCAGTCTCTGTGTACTTTGCTTTGGCCATATATGCCATAAATTGATAACATCCTATATACATTAAACATGAAAACAAGTATAAAACCTAAAATGTAATGTAGTTACTGCAATATGAATACTTTTATAATTTTTAGTACTTACTATACTAATGGCAGAGCTATAAAAATACAGAATTAGTAATGAAATGGCATTTGCTGATACTGCCATATTTCTGTAAAATTTAAGGGTAGATACATTTTCTTCTGCAATTTGCTTAGCCCCTTTTGTGCCCTGTTTACCTTTTTGTTGAGGCTAAAATAAAATTTCATAGGTATAAGCAATTTATCCAGAAATTGTTCAAGAACAATACTTACAGCCATATTCAATAATTATATTGAAGTTTAAATGAGAAATTTTTAACGTTTAATTCATAATACTATAAAAAATCTCTATTTAAAATTCCAGATTCCACGTTGGAACTTTTTATTTTTATTATGGTTATATGGTGCCTATGGTGGTTATATGCATAGAAGCATAGATTTCAATATAATATCTCTTATCTATGATTTCAATTTATGTTGCACAAGGTGCTGTGCTCTGTGCTATGTTGCATTATCATATTTCTATGGAGTATCTGAAACCACAGAATATAAGAAAGTTAATTAAAAACCCCCCAACAAAGAGCTTGTACACTCAATTATAATTATTGTTGAATATAATTTGTGAATACTGAATATTCCGTTTTTGATTATTAGATGTAGTAAAGACCTAATAATGTAAAAATAGATAATTCACAAACATTTTTACTAGGGGCAAGGAAACAGAAGAATGGACGAGTTCTATACAAGGGAAGTGCTGCCAACATAACGAGCAAAAAAATACTGAAAAGGTTAGTCGCATAAGGAAGTGGTATTTTCGACCAATTTTTGGTTTTTCTTATATATTTTGAGTCCCTCTACCACCCATGCTGTACCCGAAAAGTTTGGAGGTCTTTTTGGTTTGGGGTATTTTGACATTTTTGACGAGTTAACGAAAAACTAATGTCAGCTGTCTGTCAACAGTGTCAATAAATATTTGCTTTGTTTGGCTTTGCTTCTTTTGCTAGTGTTTCTGGTTTTGTGTTCTGGTATTTGGATACTGATTTTTATTCTACCTTTGTTTGTGATTTGTGAGACTCTGATCTGCTTTTATTATTGCAAATATCCTCGAGAAGAGTTAGTCCATCCTCATTTGTATCTTCGTTGTGATTATACTTTACAAATTGCGATGAAGCGTTGTGCATATCAAAATTGTAAAAATAATACAAGAGTTTTGGTTAGAGGACGAAGACGGAATGCCATTAAGTTTATTCCGTTTCCCAAACCCAAGAGATGTCCCAGCAGATGCCTCAAATGGATTGAGTTGTGTGGCAACCAAAATCTGAATTTTGACACAATCAACAAAACCACTTACATATGTAGTGAACATTTTGATAAAAATTGTGTAGATCCAAAACCCTATTGTAATGTAGGGTCTACTGACGCTGAAGTAAATGCAGGGTTGACTCAACCGAGTCTACAAGAACTTCCTACTGTATCAGATATTCCAATGGTTGTTGATGATCAATTTTCTGACAGTTCATCTCCAATTACACCTATTACAAGTATTTTGGAACACAGCTATAGTTCTACCAATAATGTAATGCCGAGTGTAATGCAACCACACACTAAACTGAAAAAAAGGATACCAAATACGAAACAGAAGATTGTACAAGTCTATTCAAAACTTCGCTGTGGACAAAAATACTCCTATCAGGAAAACTATTTTTCATACAAAAACCTGAAAAGAAATACTGCCATGTTTAGATACTTTACTGGACTCAACCCTTCACATTTTGAAGCGCTATACTCATTCTTAGATGAAAATGTAATGAATGACTTAAAATACCAATTCAAATATAAAAGGCAGCTTAGAGTTAGGAAGAATTTCTATTCAAAATTTTCCAATAGAGACAAGTTATGTTTGGTGCTAGTAAGATTGAGACGAGGATACACTTTACAGGAATTGACATTTTTTTGTAATACAAACAAATCATACATATCAGTGATATTTTTTACCTGGGTTCAATTTATGTACCACCAAATCATTGGACTAAGAGGTGATTTATTACTAGCATCTAGAAATATTAAGGACATTCCTTATTGTTTCAAATATTTTGAGGATAAAATTCTTGGGGTTATGGATGCTACCGAGATATCATTGCAAATGGCAAGAAACTTCAGGCAGCAAGGAAATACTTACTCCAGTTACAAGCACACCAACACAATTAAATTTCTAGTTGTAATTGCAGTTAGTGGTGCCATAATATACTGCAGTGAAGGATTTGAAGGCTCTATATCTGATAGTGAACTATTTGCACAGTGTGACATAAGGAACTTTCTGCAAGAAAATGACTGTTTATTAGCAGATAGAGGCTTCCTACTTCAAGATTTAGCGAATGAACTTAAAATTAAAGTGATCACTCCACCATTTCTTTTGAAAAGGGATAAACTGACAGCAGAAGAAGAACGTCTGACTAAGAAAATTGCCAAATCCAGAGTTCATGTTGAACGTGCCATTCGTAGGATTAAATTATATAGAATATTAAGTAACCGTTGTCCTATTACTATGTTACCAATAATATCAAATATTTTCAGTATTGTGTGCTTTCTTGTAAATTTTGAAAAACCTTTGGTTAAATAAAGATTTGTATTTGAAAAATTGTTTGATAACATATTTTGTAGTTTATGCAACTTTTTGGAATATTACCTTACCAAATTAGTGGTAGAAGGGTTTTAAGATAATATATATATATATATATAAATATTGATAACACAAAAAAAACATACCAAATCACTGTAGAATTTTATACAATACCAATAATTGAAGGTGTAATTAAAGCATTTTGTTTCTGTTAACACTTTATTTTATTTATCTAGTTAAATTAGAAATACAAAAGATAAAAACATCACTCTATAAACACATGTTAGCTTTTACAAGTTTAATCACAAACAGGATTTAATACACAATTACAAGTTTATCAATTGAAAATTAATAAGTCATTAATGATAGACTGCTACTCTGTACTAAAAATTGTTTAAATATTATATTTAAAGAAAATTCAACTTTTAACCCAAACAGATAGGACTTAGCCCCCGAACAACTTTCATGGCAAACATTTCTGGAACAAATACATTTTCATGAAAATTTTTAGTTTTGTCGATTATAAGCCTTATTGTATCAGAATAGTTTTCACGTTTTACAGGAACTATGAGTATCCCACTTGGATTCCAAATGATCAAATTACAATAATCAATATCAAATATTAATAATGAGACTAATATTTGATAAAGATATGGATGATTTGGCTTTAAAAATATTTTATCATTTATTTTAGACAGGCAGAAATTATTTAATTGGCTTTTTGTGAGAAATGTGTCAAAGTTTACAATATTTTTGCATTTTTCCAAGACTTTTGGACATTTAATTTCAAAAATGTGGTCAATTGACCCATCACTATTCCTAACTAACCCATCTATACTTGTTGCTAAGAAAGGAAAAAGTTTATTAACAACAAGTCCACATTCTTCTATTTTTTGGCTTGCGTTAATGTAAGAATTATATTTTTTTCTTGCAATGGATTCATTTTTTTTTCCATACTGCATCGCAGTAGTACAAACTGGTTTCGTTTGAAGCCATAAATTTTTAAGTAGAAAGTTTTTTTTTGCCTGGACACTTTTTAAACCACAAACAATATGGACATTGGATGATGTTATAAAATAGGTTCTCCAGTATATCCATTTATGACTACCTTGAGGGAAAGAGCCAGGTAATTGAACCAATTGATTGGTATAACCATTTAAAAAAATATTCATATTATCGATAAATATTTTGGTTTGTTTTTGTATTACCTCAAGTTCATTGAGGCTAAATTCAAATTCTTTATATTTAATTGAAAATAATGTTTCAAACATGGTTTCTTCACTACCGTTTTGAATGTTCACTAAAAAAGCATTCATGTCAAGATTTCTACAATAATTAGTTGGAAGTGGATTATAAACACATCTTTCTGCAGGTTTATACCGCTTTATGGGATAAATATGAGTAGACACTGGTCCTGGTTCCCTTTTATTGGAGCCTTGTCCCCATTCACATGGCTTACTTGTAGAAGCTACAGGCACATGACCATGTTCTTCTATATACTTTGTTAAAAATAATAATAATGCAGTAATATGGCTGCACTTGCCCATTGCAGACTGTTTGCAATCACATTTACCTTGAACAACAGCTCCAGATATGTTATTTACGCATATTATAACATCATGTTTAATTTTTTTGTCAAATGATGCTTGACATTTACACTTACAATAATAGTAGCATTTAATAAGTGAATCATAAATTTGGCTCAGGTGGTCACTGTCTACATATTGTGAACCTCTTCTAAATGGCTTTACTGTTACTATTGAATTGTTATCCCTTTCAACAACTTCTGGATTTTCGCTTTCAATATTTTCATCCACTATATAAGTAAATATATGGCCTTTATTGAAATACTGAGGCAAGGGGCGTGATGGAAATCTTGACCACTTCAAATTTTCTTGGAATACATCAAACGTACCCTTGTATGAAGTTGGAATTTGAATAATATTTCTCTTCATGTCATACCATTTTCCTTGGTCGATGCCTAGAAACATCTTGTTTATTCCCCCATTATCAATGCAGTCGTTAATTCTGAAAAATTCAAATATAAGAATAATGAAGTAGTTTCAGCAATTCAACATACCTCTTAATAAGTTCATCCTTCGACCCAGTTTGTTTGAGGGATCTGCACTCCAACCACCTTTTCAATTCCTTGACAGAATGGTCCTCCAAACGTACATTTTCTTGTAACATTGCCCCAGGAACATCTGACGGTAAAAGCACTACAGAATCCATGTCTAATAGTAAACTAATACTAGACTAAAGATAGGCTATAGAATTTCTAATAACTCTTCTCGAGGATATTTGCAATAATAAAAGCAGATCAGAGTATCACAAATCACTAACAGATTTAGAATAAAAATTAGTATCCAATATACCAGAAACACAAGCAAGCAAAACCAAGCCAAACGAAACAAAGTAAAGCAGTGTGTTGACAGCTGACAATTGACATTCGTTTTCGGTCAACTGTAAGGTGCAAAATACCCCAAACTAAAAAGACCTCCAAACTTTTCGGGTACAGCATGGGTGGTAGAGGGACTCAAAATATATAAGAAAAACCAAAAATTGGTCGAAAAAACCACTTCCTTATGCGACTAACCTTTTCAGTATTTTTTTGCCCGTTATGTTGGCAGCACTTCCCTTGTATAGAACTCGTCCATTAAGTTATGTCCAGCCCAGCTGTCTGTACGTCAATGTCAGTGTCTAGTGCATGTTTTATGTCATCGTTGTCACCTACCAAATTGTCATAACACAACACAACCATAAATTGTTGATTAATTAAATTAGTAACAATGTTTGCAATAAACTAAATATAACTAATTATTATTACTCATTTATTTAGAAAAATAATCAAAATGTCGGTACAGTTTAAAATCGGCCAACGCGTTGAAGTGGTTGCGAAGGAGGTACAAGGAACTATTGCGTTTATCGGTAAAACAGGATTTGCACAAGGAACATGGATTGGCTTAGTACTTGACGAACCCAAAGGAAAAAATAACGGATCCATAAAAGGACAAGAATATTTCAAGGTATCTGAATTATTGATTTATCTGTATATCGGCTTTTAATTAATCATTTTTTATGAACAGTGTGAAGAAAACCATGGCATGTTTGTCAAAGAAAATCAAGTCGTTCCACTTGATGCACAAGGAAAACCTATTACAAATAGAGAAGTACCCCCTTCAAAAATTGCTAGAAGTAGACAAAGTGTGTAAGTAAACCTTTCAATTCAAATTGATAATTTTCAAACTATGTATAGCACATTTCACATTTATTGCACTGCTGGTAAAATCCCATGCTAATTATAAAACCTTAATAATCCGCTAACATTTAGTTTCATTTTTTTCATGCATTTCTACTCATAATATTCAGGCCAAATACAAAACCCAAACCTACTACGTGAGTATTAAACATTTCTACGTATTCTCAAGCTTACTAACACCGTTGTTGTGGCAGAAATAGTACATTCCATATCAATTCTGATTATTATGTTTAAGAGCTTCTTTTTATTTAATCATATATCTTTTATGTTACCCTGGTATTTTTAAAAGATGTCCCTTAATACCCATGCTGTTTAATTTCTTCAAAAAGTCACATAATTAATATCATATTTTGTGTCATCAGGTATGAGACTTTTTCAGTGGTTGACCTCTGGAAATAAATTCTGTCATATGAAAAAAAGGCAGTCAAATTGTTGAGGTTACTAGTTCCAGGTATCATAATACAGTAGTGTCCCCATGTTGATTTAGGAAAAAGCACTCCCACATTTCAACCTATAAATTAACCATATTCACTTCATAATAGATCTCACTACTCTATGCAATAGAAGGACTGCTTTACGAGACTTGCATTTTTACATGTTGTTTTTGATTTTTAGGGTCAAATCTGCTTTATAACTTTATAAATTGATGAATATTAGTGTAATCTAGTCACTTCTGAAATCCTTGAAAATGTTTATACCCATTTGCACCAGTTTAGTGGGACTCAACAAAGTGCAGCTTATTGATAATTCCAATCTTTCATTGCACCATGTTTGACTTACACTTTACACTGTACCTGAATATAATAGAATCAACTACTGTTCTCTGGATAATAGGGTTGGGTATATAAATACCAAATTTACTTTTAAAACCCATTCAATATTTGAATTTCCCTTATGTTGGATGTCCAGAAATAATTTTCTTGAGGCTATGTAATTCAATTTTAGAACCCTCTTCAAAATTTTTTTTCCATTTTTTCATTCATTTTTAACTTCTCTTTTCAATTTCAACTAGCTTAAGATATTAAATTTGACAAATAAATTTGTTAAATAGGTTTTCTCCGAGGTTTTCTCAAAAGAAAGAATTTCTGGATGTGAATTTCATCAAATTCATTTTCTTTTTGTTTTGTAATTTTATTTGTTATGCCACAATTTAATTGAAGTTTGGCTCCATCCATAAAATATGGGTTATATACTCAGTTACCTATATACTTGTAGTTAAGTTGATGAATAACTTTTCCAGATGTACGTTCTTTAAATAGGTATTATTTTTTCCTCTTATTCTTTTGGGAATCAAACCACAATAATGTTTAATATTATTGATTGTCTAGTTGTCATATTTTTTTGTTGTGTCAGATAGGGACCAAAAATTATTTTATTAATTTTATTACTAGTTAATCTTGACAACGGTAGCTGGAACACTACCGAAACGTCGAAATAAAAAATAAAAAAAAAAGATGAATTGCCTGTGGATCATAAATTTTTCTAATGTAGTTTTCATATTTTATAATGTTCAATTTAGTATGACATCATCCTCTTTTTTACCAAAGTATTTTCAACATATTTTTGATCTAATTTAACATTATAGCAATACATAGGATTTGCCATACAGCTGAAAATTCCATAACAATGGGTCATAATATGAATAAAAATTCATATATTTTAAAATCCAATAACCACTGGTCACTGATTTGGTTCAATTTTGTCTCACAAATATTAATTTTCTTAAAATATGGAATGTATTTATTTCTGCAGTAAAAATGTGTTATTGTTAAAATTTGTGTGAAATGTCATTTTCATGCTCTCTAACAAAGTGTTCGCCGGAAAACCTCTCCTCAAGGACCTACTTTGTCGGCTTCCAGGTAATGTTTGTCCTATTTATGTTTGTATCTGTAAAATATTTGTGAGTGATGTTGAGGACAGGAAAGTTGTGGGGATCGTATTAATTAATAAAATAATGTTAGCACTTCATACAGTATTGGCAAAAGCATTGTTGACAGTTGTGATATCACCTATATATAGTTGGGGAAATTGGGCTAGCCCTTTTATGTGATTATACTGTAAAAATAGATACAAAACGTATAGTTTGGCAAGTTTATCTGAAGCTACGGGGCATCGGTAAGATGCGAGGTGTCATGGTGCATATCTCTCATAAATGTACAAATGGCGTACAGTACCTACCTATTTTACCAAGTTAAACTGAAAATACATATGTCACTGACAATACCAATGCCACTGCATAAATCAATATCAGTCAATTGAGGAAGTGAGAGGGAAGAACACACGCACGCGCTTGCCAATAAGAAGTCAGCTTTCGATAAAAATAACCAATTATATAATTCGGATAGTGTGGTAATTATGGTTTTCGTACAACGCTGCCAGAGCTTAAAGAAGCCCATAACAAATTTGGAAAAGTGCTCATCTTTTAATATTCATAAATTGAAAAAATAATGTTAATAGAGCAAATCCAAGGAAACAAGCACATTAAAGAATTAACGTTTAATCATATCTATTGTTAATAATAAAAAGTCCCTTTTCTAACTATTATCACTACATACTTAGCACTTCAGCTTTTTATTAGTTAAACTTGGCAATATCGAATGTTTTCGACTGCATTCCTCTCATGGCTTCATATAAACTTGCCAAAGTATACATGTTTTATCATTTCGGTTTTAAACTGTCAGTGGCTATCAAATGTATGACCTTGGAGAATCATATTGGTACTTCAAAAGTCTCCCTTGAATATTAATATTTCTTCTCCAACTTCTTCAGCACTCCTTCATTCTTCCAGATTCTGAACACATATCCCACATAATCCTCCATTTCACACCTCTTGCACATTCCATTCTCTCTTTTTCCAATCTTGTGGAGGTACCCTACTCTCTACCCATGTCCGGTGAGCCATTGCGCCAAGACCGAATTTCCGGTCCATCCAATCTCTCCCGCTCCCAATTGTTTCTCTTATCACTTTACATGAAGGGCTAACAATATTTAATTTCTACTTTTTGATATTTTCCAATTTTATTATTTCCATTTTCTGCTTAGTTCAAGAATTTCATTGGCGAGTAGTCGGCATTCTTTAGCCGGCAGTCGACAATCTTTATCCGGCAGCAGGCAGTCACTAAGTGGTAGTAAAACGCATTTGGAATCTCCAACTGTCGACAGACAACCGGAAGGAAATGATTCTCAAAATCAGACACCGAAAAGAGCGTCTTTTGTGGAAGTGAGACATTTTTTTTTCGTTAAATTTTCTATAAATTTATAACAATCGTTTTTTAGACCGGTTTCGTGGAGACGTTGAAGCCGCAATTCACACCAGGTCAAGCCATGATAACCACTCCCACTCCGGTAACGTCGATGGATGACAAAATTAGCAACCTGCAGCTGCAACAAGAATTAGACAATAGAAGTCAGCAGATTACAGATCTAGCAGAAAAGGTGGAAACTTTAAAGATAAAAAGACAAGAAGATAAAGAAAGGCTTAAGAATTATGATAAGTTGAAGATACAGGTAAAAATATTAAGTTGTGAATTTATATTTTTTGATAAGTGTATCAAAAATAAAATTTCATTTCCAAAATACTGTGAATATATTTTCAAAAGTTGAAAAAACATTCCAAGGATGCTTTTAAAAGTATTCAGAGGCGTATGCAAAACATTTTTTAGTGTTCTCCTTTTTGGAAATTATAATGAAAACAATTAATTCTGTAGGCAATAAACAAGGAACTCGAGGTAATTTAAGAGCCAGTTGTGAATATAAAATTGGCCAGCTTTTTTAGTTATCACGATCGTCACCACCTTGGGCAAAGTGTTTCATTCAATAGGTATTCCATGACACGTAAAACTTTTCTGTACATTATTAAATTTCCCATATTTTTCATTTTCATTTTTTTCCTATCAGAAACACAGTAAAATACCTAGTAGTTCACCTGGTTCGCAAACTACTTTGAAAAGACTGTATACACCAAAATATTGAAAAATCAGAAAATTCACTAAATATAATCAAAGCCTTCTGTCATACTAAATGGGGAGCATACCTTGAAGTTGGTTTTCCATTCTACGGAACTGACAAGACCTTTACTTGAATATTCCAGCTTTCTTTACGAAGCAGCTACTGAAACACACCTTCAAAAAATTGAAAATCAAAAGAATAAATGGATTAGAAGCTGCTTAGGCTATCTCAAAACAACACCAATAAACGTCATGGAAGCAGTAGAAATACATTTACATATATTTAAACGAAAACTTCACTGAATTAATTAATTATAGTTTGTGGCCAGAGTAAATAAAATACATATACAGATGGTTTTTAGGATCCAAACACTAAAGTTTCACGAACTTGTCGTGATTTACACCAAACTCTCGATTGAGAGAATGTGTGTCTAAAATGAAATAAAGATTGGAGAATCTTCAAAACATATATTTAGGTACCAGAATCAAAAACTAAGACTCTGGCAAAATAATAGAAACAATACTAAAAAAAATTATTTTTTTGACACTGACTTACAGGAAAATGATATCCTGATTTTCTACAAAATATAACACGCTAAAACTTAAATTAACAGGTTTTGTCTATATCTGAACTAAACTACTCAACATTTTTGAAACATATTACATGAAATGTCAAAAGATCAATCTAAAAGTGGTTGCAAGTTCGGTTGCTTTTTAACACCTTGAGAAAATGTTTTTAAATTAGTTTAAAGAGTTTTGAACACTCCAAGGAAACCTCAACATATACACTAGAAAGTTATGCCATGAAATATTTTACTTCCAATTTGGCAAGGAATACACTGATTCTTACAGATAGCTGAAGCCTAGTAGATTGCCTAACACATGTTTATACTACTACAAAAATATCTCATTTGGAATTAAACTCTATTTTGAATGTACCAACGAGGGAGAGGAATAATTGCTTCCAGAATTGTTTCCAAAGGATGCAAAAAATCATTTTTGTCTGTGGAGAATACTTAATAATAAAAACAATAGCGTTTAAAGTTTTTTAGCTCTACATGTAAAATATAAGAGACAACCCTCGTAATCCATGAATATACAGAGTCCGGGACCGGACAAATATCGAAGAAATTATAAATTTCTTGGAAAATCTTTTTATACCACAAATTTTACTCCGAATTAAACTATAATTTGAAATTATTTTGAAATATACTGGGTGTTCCAATAAAGTCTGGCGTATCAAAGTTATATTTTTTCTTATGGAACCCCCTATAATTTATTGCATTTTCTGATTGCTCCTAAAAAATATAATACTCCTTCATAATGATTCCCTATACCTATATACAGAGGGTTCCGAGTTATGCTGACTTTTTTGAAACAAATTCTAGCAAATTTTCTCTTACATCTAAATAGTTGGACATTCGTTGAATGTATTCCACCAAATATATCTTTACAGGGTGTTCAGAATTTTCAGTTTCATTATTAGATTATTCAATGTGCAGTATCAGGCCTATTTTAAATGGAACACCCTGTATTTTAATAATTCATCATATTAGAAAAAATGTACTGTTTCGAATGGTATAAGGGTGTCTTATACCTAGGTATTATACTTTTCGTGCAATTTACAATTTTCTTAAATTTTATGCTAATTAGATTTTAAAACATCTGCAATTCTCTCTAAATTTCAAACTAATGATCATGGCATAGTTGTAAGAAAATAAATATATCACGTTTTAAGCATCCAGAAAATATAGTGTGTTGTTATCCTATACCGAGTGGTTAAAAAGATAAAGCCACTCTTACAGAAAAATCACTATCCACTTAGACATTTTATGAAATAACAAAAAGTTTATTACTTTTAGTTGTTAGTTCCGTTTTTATCCATGTTGTATTTCAATGGTCTAAATTATGATAATTAAGTCAATTTTCAACATAACACTCGTATTGTGTGAAACTTTTTTGTTTTTTGTTATTTCATAAGTGCATAGTGATTTTTCTATGAGGGTGGCTATATCTTTTCAACCACTCGGTATAGGATAGCAGAACCCTATATTTTCTGGAGGCTTAAAACATGATTTATTCAGTTCCTTACAACAACTATGCCAAGAGCATTAGTTTGAAATTTAGAGAGAATTGCAGGTGTTTCAAAATCGATTAAGCATAAAATTTAAGAACATTGTAAATTGCACGAAAAGTATAATACCTGGGTATAGGACACCCTTATACCATTCGAAAGAGGACATTTTTTGATGATGAATTATTAAAATACAGGGTGTTCCATTTAAAATAAGCTTGATACTGCACAGTGAATGATCTAATAGTGAAACTGAAAATTCTGAACACCTTGTAAAAAGATATTTATTACTCAATCGTGGAATACATTCAATATATGTCCAACTATTAAGATAGAGAAAATTAGTCAGAATTTGTTATATCAATGAGTTATAAATTTTTTTTGGAATGGTCACATTTTTAAAAAAGTCAGCATAACTCGGAACACTATGTATTTAGGTATAGGAAACCATTATGAAGGAGTATATTTAAAAATATTTTCAAATTATAGTTTAAGTTGTAGTTAAATTTATGGTAAAAAATATTTTTCACAAAATTTATATTTTCTTCGATATATAATTTACGTTTGTTTAAATAACATGTTGAGAAAAAAAAGCTATCTGGCTAATTGGTTTATGCCAAAGCCAACCAACTTGTAACATTTATATTTTTCAAGTTATATCGTGTACAAAAAATTATATCGTTAATAGAGTCATATATCGAATTACTCAACTATCAGCTGCGACATATGAATTTAAAATTAATTTCTCCACATTCAACCACCTAAAAAATGATTGCTTACGCCACTGAAATTTTGTATAGGAGTTTCTAACAAAATTTCCTCTAACGTTCTTAGTTATTTTTTGATTTGAGTATTGCTTGCTTAACACTTTCCACAAGTTGATTAATTAATCGCCCTGCTTAAAAAATATATTTCTTTTTTTTTTCAGCTAGAACAATTGATAGAATTCAAGTCGAAGATTATGGGCAGCCAGGCGAGTTTGCAGAGAGATCTGCAAAAAGCCAAACAAGATGCAAAAGAAGCGATCGAAGCTAAAGAAATGCACGCGGACGAAGTGGCCGATTTAGCCGAAGCCGTGGAAATGGCAACGTTGGATAGAGAGATGGCCGAAGAAAAAGCGGAAACTCTACAATTGGAATTGGAAGTGTGTAGAGAAAAACTCGAAGAAGTCACATTAGACCTGGAAATATTAAAGGCCGAAATGCAAGAAAAAGGTGAGACTTTGACTAATTCTCTTGTTTTAATGAATTTTTTAGTTAATTTATTTGTAAAAGTTTCCCTTTATCATAGATGTGTGATAAAATTTTTAAAAGGGGTTCATTATTTTGCAAAATTATCCGTATACCTACGTGCGCCTACGATATAATTTAAAATTTAACAAGTGGTTAATTTATGTGCCAAAAATGTTGTTTCCTAGACGTACGATAAAATTTTGAAATAAGATCAATTTATTCATAAAAATTTCCATTCACCATGAACGTATGATAAATAATAATAATAATAATAATAATAAACAGAGTGAGAAAGATCTACCGAAAAATCAAAACTTATACAGGTTACCCACAACATGAACAACATGTATGTGAATATATGGATTTACTCAGGCAAAAGTTGAAGGCAAAATCCAAACGTTTATCTCGATATGTCAAGTGCACAAAAAGGAAACAACAAAATTACTTATTCAATAGCAATCAGAAGTTATTTTACAAGCAACTGAGCGGTACAGTAAACAATCATAACCAAAGTCCTCCAAATAAAGATGAGCTGACGGAATACTGGTCTTCATTATGGTCGAAGCCTGTCGAACATAAATCCAACGCTCACTGGATAAGAACTGAGGAGGAAAAAATTAATATTGAACCGATATCTTTTGTTAAATTGATAACAAGCGAGGTAACCAAAGCTATAAAGAGTACCAGTAATTGGAAGACACCAGGAGTTTACCATGTCCAAAACTTTTGGTATAAGAAGTTTGACAGTCTACATGAAGCAATGGCAACATCATTCTCACACATTTTGCAACATCCAGAAGATACACCACCATTTCTGACACTGGGCTCGACCCACTTGCTTCCCAAAACACATCAAACTCACGATCCTTCCCAGTATAGGGCTATAACCTGCTACCAACTATATATAAAATATTAACGGCTTGTATCACTAACCGTATTTACAGACATGTGGACCAAAACAACATCCTGTCAGAAGAACAGAAAGGTTGCAGACGAGATCACCAAGGCTGCAAAGAACAGCTTATCATTGATTCAGTTATACTGAAACAGGCGCAAAAGGAAAAGCACAACATCCACACGGCTTTCGTAGATTACAGGAAAGCATTTGAGAGCGTTCCACATTCCTGGCTTGTTAAAGTTCTGCAAATTTACAAAGTACATCCCACTGTTGTAACTTTTCTTGAATCAGCGATGAAGCACTGGCGAACGAACCTTCATTTACAAATAAATGGCCAATGCCTCCAAACTGATAAAATTTCCATTCGTAGGGGGATATTCCAGGGTGACTCCCTTGGTCCACTTTGGTTCTGTTTGGCAATGAACCCACTCTCCAATCAATCTACTCAACGATACGGATTATGGCTATAAACTTAAAGCCAACAGGAACACTAGCTGCACTGTTTCCCACCTTTTCTAATATGGATGACATCAAAATATACGCATTCAACCAGCGTCAAATTCAACATTTACTCAATATCACTGAAAAATTCTCCAGTGATATACAAATGGGATTTGGATTAGACAAGTGCAAAACCTTAAATATCGAGAAGGGTAAAATCGTTAACGGAGATCTGTTACTACCCAATGGAAATATTATAACTGCCATGCAAAATGGCGATACCTACAAATATCTAGGATTTCAGCAAGCTAAGCTATTAGACCAAAAGCAAGCAAAAATCAAAATTAGGAGCCAGTTCACTCAAAGGGTAACTACTTTATTGAAATCCCAGTTGAACGCAGGAAATCTAGCAAAAGCAATTAACACCTACGCCATACCGATCCTGACATACTAATTTGGAATTCTGAAGTGGACAAAGACAGAGCTGGAGGATATTCAAAGAACAACCCGTACCATGATGACCAAACACAAATGTCACCATCCGATATCATCAGTTATCGAATAGTTATTGAATTTATCAATTTTCATTACAGAGTATTGGGTATCTTTAAAGGGGAAGGGAGAATGTAATGATTATATTTTTCCCCTTTTTCTCATATTTACCAAAACGACATGGCTATTGTGAATTCAATGTACATTCTTTGAAATTGTAAATGTTAGTTGAATGCACATGGATTTTGTATTTGATGTAGTTTTTGTATTTTAGTGTGGTTTAATAAACTATTTTTGGCGATAGTATATTATTGTTATTTTTATGAACGCGAACTGCAAAATTGCGAAAGAAAGCAAATTTCAACGTGGTTGGGACTGCAACGCGGTAAACAATGTCTCGAGAATGGCAGCGTATCAATAATACAATAGTTACTACGTCTGAACACCTGCCAGTGCTGAGTCGTGGTAAGATATATCTGGGTAGAGAGAACATTGGTTCAGTCATTCTTTACCGCGTTGAAACAGCATGTATGCGTTACAGCATAGTAAACAATGCCATTACGCGTCCCGGTACCCACACTAATCTTACTTTAATGTGGTCTGCTAGTTCATTTAGTTCTTTCTGGCATTCTTCTACGAGTCTGGATGTTAACTTACGGCTGTTTACATACGATTAAATTTTAAGGGGGTTCATTGATTAGCAAATATCTCTATCTACCATTATTTATTTCTATGTTTACTACTGTCGGTCTATTTTCATTCTTTTTTTTGTTCAGGTGCAAGTAGTTCCACGGCAGAAGATCAGATGTCTGCATATGAAATAAAACAGTTGCAACAGCAAAATGCTCGTTTAAGAGAGACCTTGGTGAGATTGAGGGATTTATCGGCTCACGAGAAACACGAATATCAAAAATTATTGAAAGATATTGATCAAAAGAAATCAGAAATTACCGAATTGGGTAAAACCAAGGAGAAACTGAGCACTCGAGTGGAAGAAATGGAACAACAGATTAGTGATCTACAGGAACAGGTAGTAGTCCGAAAGATTCTAGTATACTTTGGCAAGTTTATCTGAAGCCGTGAAAGGAATGCAGTCGAAAACATTCGATATTGCCACGTTTAACTATGAAAAATCTAAAGTGCTAAGTATGTAGTGATAATAATTAGAGAAGGGACTTTTTATTATTAACAATATCATCAATATGATTGAACGTTAATTCTTTAATGTGCTTGTTTCATTGGATCTTTTCTATTGACATTATTTTTTCAATTTATGAATATTAAAAGATGAACTCTTTTCCAATAATAACCATAATTACCACAACCTCCGAATTACATAATTGGTGATTTTTATCAAAAGCTGACTTCTTATTGGCAAGCGCGTGCGTGTGTTCTTCCCTCTTCGTCAATTGACTGATATTGATTTATCCAGTGGCGCTGGTATTATCAGTGACCTTTGTATTTTCAATTTTACTTGATAAAATAGGTACCGTACGTCATTTGTACGCTTATGACAAATATGCGATGCCCCGTAGCTTCAGATAAACTTGCCAAACTATACTTTTCATGAGTCATAAAAGTATCTTGAAAAATTAAGTTGAAGGTGGCCCAGTGAGAACGAAACGTGTCGATTTCTTATAAAATATGTAATTTAGAGAAAAAAAGTTGAATACAGTAGAAACTCGATTAACCGGACTAATTATTGTCGTTAGCCATTCGGATAATCGTGTAATGTATGTATCCTACTATGGATACTTGGTGCATTAGAAGTGTGGAAGGGCCTCTGACTAGGTGGTGTTGCTGGTCACTTGGTGTGTCATCTCACAGGAATAAAAACAACTACTGTAATCACTGGGTCATGTTCTCTTTATTACCTTACTTTATTATTATACATTAACCCACTTATTACTAGTACTAATTAGAATATTAATTAAAATGATTACGACGAATAGAATACACTTTGAATGTCTTTAGGACATCTTAGAATAATTAAGTAATGAATTAGAATTGATTAGAATGTTTAGAATGAATTAGAATAATTTAGAATACATTAGAATGAATGTTAAAACACTTTCGTTAACATATTTATACGACGAGTCAAGTTCAGCGTTTTGTAAATATAAAACAATTCTGTTTATGTTTATTTCACGCTCTGAACTTGACATCCTACGTGAGACCTTTCTCTTTCATATTTGTCAACGATTCATGCTTTATAGAAATTAGCTTCAAGGGAATTTATGTCTTTATTCATAATAATACCATAATAATAATTTAAATAATTAATAAATAATATTTCAGCCAAAAGGCATCACAATCGAATGTACTAAGAAGAGCTGGTTTTGTGCATACATATGTTGTACATACGATGTTATGTATGTTATTTATTAAAAACAACAAATAAATATAAATGAAAATCAATGTTTATTAAGAAATTATTAGGAGATACATCTTCTTAGATTATAAAATATATACTTTGGCAAGTTTATCTGAAACCGTGAAAGGAATGCAGTCGAAGACATTCGACATTGCCACATCTAACTATGAAAAAACTGAAGTGCTTACTATGTAGTGATAATAATTAGAAAAGGGTCTTTTTATTATCAACAATATTAAAAATATGATGAAACGTTAATTTTATAATGTACTTGTTTCCTTGGATTTATTCTATTAACATTATTTTTTCAATTTATGAATATTTAAAGATGAACACTTTTCCAAATATGTTATGGGCTTCTTCAAGCTCTGGCAACGTTGTACGAAAACCATAATGACCACACCCTTCGAATTACATAATTGGTTATTTGTATCGACCAGCTGACTTCTTATTGGCAAGCGCGTGCGTGAGATCTTCCCTCTCACTTCGTCAGTTGACTGATATTGATGTATCCAGTGGCGTTGGTATTGTCAGTTACCTTTGTATTTTCAGTTTTACTTGGTAAAATAGGTACCGTACGCCATTTGTAGGTTTGACAGATAGTCGCCATTTTTTTCCTCGCCTCTTACCGATCCCGTATAGCTTCAGATAAACTTGCCAAACTTATACATACATGTACGTACATAATAAAACATTCATGCTTGCATAAATTTGACTTGTAGGTAATTTTAATATAATGAGTCGGTAGTCCGGATAATCGCGAATCCGTATAACTGAGAGCCGGATAATCGAGTTTCTACTGTATAATTTTTTGATAATTTCAAACTCAAAAAAGTTTCAAGAGAATAAATTATAAATCCGAGAAAATTGATCTTTTGGCCAATATTTTGAATACGGACCACGCTATTTCAAATTTGTCAATGTTATATTAATGCTCCCTAAATTAGATAACTTTCATTAATCAGCGTTGTATTTCTTATTGTTTCCGAGATCCCCTTACAGGGACTGTTTAAAATGGCCATCCTGTATATCACTTTTAAAAAAATGATAACCCCAAATTTGTCGTACGTAATTTCGATTTAATTTTCAATAACTCGTTAAGAACATTCAGACAATTTAACTCCTTCCATAAACAGCACGTCACTGGTACTGCTAGTATCTGCAGCTGTGCTATTCTTGTTTCGGAAAGAACATTAATGAATATTTAATAGAAGATTTAAAAATTAAATTTTAGGTCGATGCCGCTTTGGGCGCCGAAGAAATGGTGGTCATTCTCAGTGACCAAAAACTAACTCTGGAAGAAAAAGTCGCTCAACTACAGGAGGAAGTTGTCGAATTAGAAGCGTTACAGGATATGAACGATCAATTGGTTGAAAGTAACGCGGAATTAGAAGCGGATTTGAGGGAAGAGTTGGATATGGCACAGGCAGCTACTAGAGAGGTAAATACAGCGTTGATGAAAGCTTTCGCACCAAGAGATTATCTTTGAAACGATAAAAGGGAGAGTTATGAAATTCGTTGTTCTGCATATTCGGCCCTATTCCGTATCACGTTATGTTATTTGACGATCATCGTTAAGTGTGAATCTCTTAATATAACAATATGACAATATTTTTAGAAAATCTGTTGTCAAAATAACTGGTCTAATCTGACAGCTTTTTATGTCTTCACGATCTAGCTAAGTGAAACAAATGTGAAGAATCTAATCAGTTTTATATTCGTGGTGATTTGTATTTTTTTGCAACCAAACATAAATAATAGGCTGCTTTTGAATGGTCCTGTTTTTTTATATTAACTTTATTAGCAAACTGTTCCCACAAATTGTTAATTATTTTAACCTCATATGGTTTGTTCTTCCCTCTTATTATACTGTATTTGAAAATCAAGAGAGAGTAAATTCCCAGAAATGTTTTGCAGTTATCAGTGTTAAAGGCAGTAAACCATTGACGTGCGTTTTCAAAATTAAATTAATATGGAAATAGAAATATTTAATTTGTTTTAGTTATTTATACCTAGATTACCAATTTTAGATAGATAAACATAATTCGTAAGTAGTAATTTAATTTGGGTAAAATGAAGAAAAAGTCAATATTATTTTAGGCATTTGTTTATAATATGTACAGATAATTATACAATTATTTATAAATTAATATGAGGAGCTAAAAAAACAATTAAGTAGGTATATGAGAAAAAAAAAACCAACCGCAAGGATAAAATTTGACGAGCAACATGCAAAAATACGACAATATTAAATCTTAAAAAATGAAAATCTAAAAATAAAATTAAAGTACATAAATTAATAATTTTAAAGTTATGGTTCCTCGCACTCTGTGTCAGAAGATTCACCATCTGATTCTAGAGAAATTACAATGGACTCTATAGTAATATCAATTATGTTATCTAGCTCCCACATTTTTTTTTCTATTTCTGTAACGTGTGTAATACATTTTTGCCAATTTTCACTTGTTACTTCAGATATTGCCTTATTGAAGAGATTTTTAACATCTGATAATTTAAAAGTAGTGTTATTTCTGGCAACATAACCTTTAACTTGAGCCCATATCAATTCTATCGGATTCAGCTCACAATGGTAGGGTGGTAAACGAAGGATTTCAATTTCTCGTTTTTTGGCTATCTCCTCAATATTATATTTTTTATAATTTTGCTTATGTTTTTTAGCAATAGTTAACAATTCTGCCCTCAGCATTGTATTGTCAAAGGCTAAATTTTTAGAAGATAACCATTTTGCAATTTCATCCTTTTTCCATTTAGTGGTTGGTAAAGGTTCAAGTAATCTGGAGTGGTAACTTGCATTGTCCATTACAATAACCGATCCTTTTGGTATGAATTGAATCATCTGTTCAAAATATTCCTCAAACACGTCTCCATTCATTTCTTCGTGATAATAAACGGTTTTTTTTTTATTCAAATAAGTGTAAACCATTCTCAAGAAAACCGTTTGTACTGCCTATATGACAAATAATTAATCTTTTACCTTTTCCTTAAAACCAGTAGTATATCCTTCTAGAAAAGCTTGATGGGAGGATTTTATATTTTTGTCTTTCCAAACTCTTCCTACACAATGTCCTTCATTAACCCATGTTTCATCTAAATAATAAATGTTTTTATTTTGAGCTTTAACTTGTTGTATTCTTCTGAGGTACTGTCTTCTCCAACATACAATTTCTTCAGAATCAATTAGCATTGAGTGTCTGCCCATTTTTTCAAATTTAAAGTTTAACTCATGTAACATTTTCCATAGTTTATCCCGGCTTATTGTGGGTAAATCAATATCATTCGTAATGGCTTGCAAAACTTTATCTAAAGTTGGTATTTGCTTGTTTATAAAAAATGAGTGAACAAGCTTACAAATAGCATTTTTAAAAAACTCGTCCACGTTGACTTTTAATAGTTTTGGTCTACCTGGTTTCGGCTCTGATTTTTCCTCCTTTAGAACTCTATATATTGTAGATTTTCCATATCCCATTGCCTTA